>JANKOE010000037.1:36649-48673 GCA_026284465.1 Erythroxylum citrifolium | reverse complement strand
ATACCATTATCATAAGGTATGTACTTGAATGTCCTTCGGGTATCCGGGTATTTGCCTTATGGTAGTGGGATGTTGCACTTATACCTCTCCTTGAACTATTGGTCGTAGATTAACAACAAGCTATGCTAATCTCGATTTTTCCTTAGGTCATAGTTAATTAAAAAGAGCTTATTAATTAACCCTAGCTATCGGATAACCTAGGAGATACTCTTTAAGTTTAATCGGACAGCCGCCTCATGAATGAGAAAAATAGACCAATCTAAGTAATAATCTCACAAGCTTGGATTATTTAATATAGGTTACGTTATCCTTAATTATATATTACCATTAGTTGCTACAAATGAATTCAAATGCGACTATTACCTATCGTATTTATAGTTCTAGCAAATAGTTTTGATGAAAAACAATCCAATAGAGCATCAAGATCATTTTACGCAATACCCAATCCATAAACGCAAGATAATGTAAATAATATGATAAGAGAGTAAGAATAACAAACATAATGAAAAATATGCTTAACGGTTCTTCGGCATCGATATCACCTCTGAACTAGCGTCGGGAAGTCTAACTCTCCATAAGTCTCTAAGGGATGAGAGGTTTGCCCTCTTCATTATCTTGAAATCTCAAAAGTAAGAGCTCACTCTTTCTCCAAACGAAAACTTAGCTTCTGCCATCACAAAACAATATATTTAGACTCAAAGCTAGGTTTTTAGGTGAGTTGGCAGCATTTCACGGGCGTGCTTTTTGTTGTCATAGGCGTGCACGGTGGTTTCACGTCCATGAAAAATCAGTTATAACCATGACAAATAAGTCATAGGCGTGACTAACATGCTCACACCCATGACTTTTATTTCATGGATGAGAGTCATTTCCAGCACTTTTCTTTCTTGATATTTTCAACATATACTCTTCATTTTATGCATTTTCTTGTCTCCTCTTACTCTAATCCTTCTCCTTCTTGCTCCATGAAGACAAGTGTGTGTGAATCTCAAGAAAATGACTCAAATATAATGTTTTCGACTCACTTTAGCTCTTTTGCTTTTGCATTGTACCTAAAATCAAATATGAACTAAAGTGAGTATTTTAAGCATTTTAAAGCCTTAATCACTAATTGTAATGGATTAAATGTATCAACAATTAAGCACATATCAATTTTTCCTACACTTAGCTTTTGACCATCATCTAGCAAAACATCAAAATCAAAATCAAAATCATAGACCCAAAAAAACACTTACTCATTTCCTATATTTCGCAAGAATATAAAGTCGTAAGCAAAGATAAATAACTTTCAAAAACCATAGCAAGAAATCAACATTCAGCGCTTCTACTCATGATCAATAAACATTGATCACATTTAGAAACTGAGCAATCCAGAGGTAGACTTGGAAAATGTGTTTAAATAAGACTAGTTCATGGGTACACTCAAATACCATTCATGATCATGACATTTCACAACTTTGTAAATCATTTCATTTCTACACCACTATGGTTCACATGCATAATCATGAATCAAAACACTTTTAAGGTTGTAATATGGCAAGGGTAAGGTGAGATGTATTTGGATAGTGTAGTGTAAAAGTCATCAAAGTTAGTAAAACAAGAAAAACACTCAATATACCATCAAGTGCAAAAACCAACATTCACTCACAATTGTGTACATTAACTATAATGAATGCAAAAACTATATTTCCTAGATCAAATTCAAGCTCTCACACCATAAACCACATGAAGCATAACGATACCTCATATGCATCATATTCAAATCACCCATTTAGTACAACTTTATGAGGAAAGACTAATCATAAATACTTTGTAAACCATATGCAATTCCTCCTTGACAATTTTATTTAATTTTTTTTCTTTTCTTTTCTTTTTTCTTTTCTTTTTTCTTTTAGTTTTTCTTTTCTTTTTCTTATATAAACATTCAAGGAAGCTACATCAACATGAGAATTTCATTGATAAGACATAAAATAACTTCCCAACAATTATAACCATCCCACAAATATGTTCACCCCCACACTTATACTTTTGTACATCCACAAACTCAACAATCAACAAATGCTCCACTAGCTTTATGGATTGGGCAAGACATTTGGTTAAGTTTAAAGTATGTAATGTGGTTAGCACAAAAATAAAGGCTAATAAAGCTCGAAAAGGGCTTAATAAAGGAAAATTCATATCAATGGGTAGGCTATTTGGCTAATGTAGCTTGTAAAAACAAAGAATGGCTAATCATTTTTTTTATCACGCATGTGATAAAAATGTGGTCTCAAATAGAAATTCAAGGCAAAGTCAGGATATACATGTCATGAAGTTCACACATAAACAAAAGACAATGAGACTAATACGAATGTGTTAGTCTAATAAGGCTTAAAATCTTACTGGCTTTTGTCTACCGCTAATTACTACCCTTCTAAAGATAATGCACATTGGTCAATCACAAGAGTAAAAGTACATGCTAAAGTTGCCATGGATTCTTCTAATCAATTCACACTCTAATCATGACTATATAATCCTGGAATCAATAGACTAATAATGACCAATCATGACTATATCACCCATATAATACAACTTTAGGAGGAAAGACTAATCATAAATACTTTGCAAACCATATGCAATTCCTCCTTAAGAATTTTATTTAAACATATAGTTTTTCTTTCTTTTCTTTTCTTTTTCTTTTTCTTTTCTCTTTTTGCTTTTGCTTTTCTTTTCTTTATATAAACATTCAAAGAAGCTACATCAACATAAGGATTTCATTGATAAGACATAAAATAACATCCCAACAATTATAACCATCCCACAAATATGTTCACCCCCACACTTATACTTTTGTACATCTACAAACTCAACAATCAACAAATGCTCCACTAGCTTTATGGCTTGGGTAAGACATTTGGTTAAGTTTAAAGCATGTAATGTGATTAGCATAAAAAGAAATGCTAATAAAGCTCAAAAGGGCTTAATAAAGGAAAATTCATATCAATGGGTAGGCTATTTGGCTAATGTAGCTTGGAAAAATAAAGAATTCCTAATCATTTTTTTTATCATGCATGTGAAAAAAATGTGGTCTCAAATAAAAATTCAAGGCAAAGTCAAGATGTACATGTCATGAAGGTCATACATAAACAGAAGACAATGAGACTAATATGGATATGTTAGTCTAATAAGGCTCAAAATCTCACTAACTTTTGTCTACCGCTAGCTAGTTACTACCTTTCTAAAGATAATGCACATTGACCAATCACAAGAGTAAAAGTACATGCTAAAGTTGCCATGGATTCTTTTTAGTCAATTCACACTCTAATCATGACTATATAATCCTGGAAGTAATAAAAAAAGAGAAAATGGTTGTTTGTTTATTTGTTTTATTTTCTCTCTCATTTTGTTGAAAACTAAAAAAAAGTAATAACAAACAAACGTAAAACACACATGCATATAAGAAAGAAATGTGAAAATGTGAAGGTAAAAAAAAATTCCCTTGGGTTGCCTCCCAAACAACGCCTTTTTTTATTGTCACTAGTTCGACCCCTTTTTCTCCTCATCAAGTGACAAAATTGTGGTCTTCAGGTGTCATATATGCTTTTTCCACTTGAGTTTCTTCAGGATAAGGCTTAGGTTGATGATCATTCACCTTCAAAATCTTTCCTATCTTCAAATTCTTAATCTCTACTGAGTCCATGCACTCTAGAAATATCTCAAATGTCTCTTCATCTTTTTCTTCTTCGTTTAATTTCTCTAACCTGCCAGGTAAAGGTAAAGAGTCAGTCTTTCCAACAATTAGTAACTCACTATTTACCTTTGAGCTAAAAGATGTATCATTTTCTTCTTCAACCTCCTTCTCCACTTCTTCGACACGAGCAATTCCTTGAGTAGTATTCTCAAGCTCCTCTTCACTCTGTAAGACTTTTTCACTAATGTCCCTTGGGTACACCTCAGGTTGAGATAATTGTGCCTTTTCGCTTTATGATGCTAGGCGGTTGATAGTTTCTGCTAGCTAACCCACCTGGCTTGCCAAGTTTTGGAGTCTAGATGTTGCATCTTGATGAAATTGTATCATATCCTCCTGGTACTGCTGTAATTGCAAAGTAGTAGCAGCAACAATATTAATTGATTCTTCTAGAAATGTACCTAAGTTTTGCTGTCACTCTAAATCTTGGAAGCTAGACCAATATTGTCTTTCCTCCTGATGAAATTGTAAAGTGTTAACAGTGACAACATTAACTAATTCTTCTAGAGATGGACCTGACTTGTAATAAGAAGCATCTGGTTTATAAGAAAATTGTTATGTGTCCTGCATACTATCAAGCAAGTAATTCTATTGATTATCCTGTCCATAACTAAAGTTAGTATGATCATTCTAAACATGGTTAGGATTGAGAATATGAGTTATAGAAAAAATTACTTCCATCTATGTGGTTTTAATTTTTAAATTTTTTCACATAAAAACTAAACAAAAGTGAAAAGATCAAGAAATAAATGCAAAAATTAATTAGAAGCAAATATGTACAAAACACCAATTAAACTCAAGAACAAAAACTAAAGCATTGCACTCCCCAACAATGGCTCCAAAATTAACGTAGCGTGTCATAATTCTACTCAAAATAAACTAGACCTACAACTATAGTAGTGGTAAGTCTAGGTTGACCCTATAGAAAGTGTGCGTAAAGCTTTTGTAATGAAAATAATCAAGTGTCTAGGTTTTTTTTGGGGGCGAGGGGGGGGGGGCACTAATGAAAACATTTGAAAATGATGAAATTGATGAATTCGTTAGGGATCCGGTTCTTTGGTTTAATCTTGGCATACACTCAGTTAAACATATTTCATTGAATTACTATCCTTATACCTCTCCTTGAACTATTAGTCATAGATTAACAACAAGCTCTATTAATCCCAGTTTTTCCTTAGGTTATAGTTAATTAAGAAGAGCTTGTTAATTAGCCCTAGTTATTGGATAACGTAGGAGACGCTTTCTAAGTTTAATCGGACAACTGCTTTACGAATGAGAAAAACAGACCAATCTAAGTAATAATCTCACAAGCTCAGATTATTTAACCTAGCTTACGTTATCCCTAATGATATATTACCATTAGTTGCTACAAATGAATTCAAACATGACTATTACATATCCTTCAAGTTCTAGCAATGGGTTCTCATGATAAACAATCCAATAGAGCATCAAGGTCATTTTTACACAATACCCAATCCATGAATGCAAGATAACATAAACAATCTAACAAGAGAGTAAGAATAACAATCACAATGAAAAATATGCTTAACCAGGTTCTTCGGCGTCGATGTCACCTCCAAATCGACATCGAAAAGTCTAACTCTCCATGGGTCTCGAAAGGATGAGAGGTTTTCCCCTCTTCATTCTCCTGGAATCTCAAAATCGAGAGCTCACTCTTTCTCCAAACGAAAACTTAGCTTCTGTCATCACAAAATAATGTATTTATACTTAAAACTAGGTTTTCGAGTGAGTTGGCAGCTTTTCACCGGCGTGCTTTTTGTTGTCATGGGCGTGCATGGTGGTGTCATGCCCATGATAAATCAGTCTTGATGTTTTTAACATATACTCTTCATTTTATGCATTTTCTTATCTCCTTTTACTCTAATCCTTCTCTTTCTTGGTCCATGAAGACAAGTGAGTGTGAATCTCAAGAAAATGACTCAAATATACTCACTTTAGCTCTTTCGCTTTTAAATTGTACCTAAAATCAAATATGAACTAAAGTGAGTGTCTTAAACGTTTGAAAGCCTTAATCACTAAATGTCATAGATTAAATGTATCAACAATTATGCATATATCAGCGTACTAGGATAAGAGTAAAGGCTTTTACATAAAGAGGTCCTTTTCTTTCTCGTAGGTCTTTTAAACATTTTTCTTTATATCTTGTATTGAGCCTAAAATTTAATATGTAGTACTTCTCACTTGGTTTTTTAGTCTAAACATTTTCTTATTTAACCTAAATATTTTCTTGCAATGACTTGTTTGATTTATTTATTTACTTGTCTCCATCATTGTTTTTGTTTTTATTTACTTATATATATACTCTCTCATGTAGGTCTATTAGAAACAGTCTCTCTTTTAGTTAGGGGTAAGGATGTGTACTTCTAGACCTTGCCAAACCTCACAATTAGTGGGACTTTCTCTAAGTTCTTGTTTGTTTGTTTAGTTGTAACTTTTAGACTTAACAATCTGGATTAATTAGCATCAATCCACTGTGTAAGTAATTTGGTTTTTATAGAATCAATATGTTTATGTTTTATTCATTGTATACCTTTCCATTTGTTAATAAGTTCCAAATTTCTTTAATCTATTTTTAGTGGAATGTTAGATATTTTACAATTTCATTGTTGAAAGTAAAAAATGAAAAATATTATATGCTTAGTTGCTACTCTATATGGGAATGCTTATATTTGTTGGATTTGGTTACTTCTTATTATGTATGACTCATATACATAATAAGAAGTAACCAAATCCAACAAATATAATGAAATCTTGAAGCATTTTTAAAGAATACACATGTGTTTAGAAATTTTTGGATAAAACCTGATACATAATAATGTGTTAGAGCATCTCTTCTTTGAAATACAATGACGAAGACATGGGTAAAACATAAGCGTATTGGTGTGGTACAAATTTTTTTAAAGAAGGACACAAAGTGGGATATAAGTATGTCACAAATCATGCCTATATGCACAGAGAAGGAAAAAGATATGTGACCTACGACATGAACATTTTAAAGTTTTTGTCTATATTTTAGAGAGATAATTAGATATACTGCTGGACCCCGATTTCGAAGCCCAGCATTCGGAATCAGGTACATGAACAAACACATTTCTTCAGCTTTGATACCAAACAATGCTGGACCCCGCTTCTGGAGCCCAACATTCGGAGCAATAAACTGAAACAATACTAGTCTTTGAATCTATCAAACTTGTTTAGGGACAAAAGGCATAACTTTCACTAAAAACGTCGGACTAAACAATTCTTTGGACCGTTCATAAGAAGATTTCAAGATCTATAACTTTCATGAAGACCTTGAAGACGGATTCTATCATTAGAAGGGTCAAAAATTTGACTAGACGATTCAAAATGAACAGTGCTCAGAAGAAGCGGAGGGTCAACCATAGAGGAAAAAAAAGCAGACAAATGCGGAAAAGCAGACGAGTGCGGAAAAGCAAACGAATGTGGAGCAGACGAATGCGGAAAAGCAGATGAATGCGAAAAAGCAGATGAATGCTACAAATCAGACGAATGCCACAAAACAGACGATTCCAAAAAAGCAGACAAATGCCACAAAACAGACGATTCCAAAAAAGCAGACAAATGCTACAAAGTAGATGAATGTGGAGCAGACGAACGCCACAAAGCAGACGAATGCAGAGCAGACGGATGCTACAAAGCAGATGAATGAGGAGCAGAAGAATGCCACAAAGTAGAAGAATGCCACAAAGTAGACGAATGCTACAAAGCAGACGAATGCCACAAAGCAGACGAATGCCGAACAGCAGACGAAGACCATGAAGCAGACGAATGCCGAACAACAGACGAAGGCCACGAAGCAGACGAATGTCACAAAGCAGACGAATGACGAACAATAGACGAAGGCCACGAAGTAGACGAATGCCACAAAGCAGACAAATGCCGAGCAGCAGACAATTGCCACAAAGTAGACTAATGCAAAACAGACGAATGCGGAGCAGACTAATGCCATTAAGCAGACTAATGCAGTCAACTTAAGATGAAGCAAAGTCTTAAGACGAAATGACGTCATCACTAATGTTATGACGTCTTTATAGACGATACATCTCCCCTTATGAAGGCCATAACTTTTGACTCCTATGCCCAATTACTTCATACTATATACCGATGGAAAACTAGAAAGATAAGCTACAACTTTCCAAAAGGTAACTTTGACTAATTTAGTCTAAATTAGTCCAATTTTTCCCCTGAATTTGGCACATAATTTCTACACCTAGGAAAGACTTGGATTTTCGAAATGTGCAACTACCAAAGGAACGTGCATAACATATGGGGAACTTTTTGGTTCTAAACTCGTTTTCCAAAACCACAAAACTCAAACATAGCTTTAATTACAAATTTACATTATAAACCAATGCTTAACACAAAATATAACATATAGAGGATGCTCAATGTTTACCTGCTCATGAAGCTATCGAAATTTATCGAACTAACTTAATTACAAAAGTTTATAATATTATGGAGTTTTTTGATGCCCTGTAAGGTTTGCTATCCTTCACGTTCTGCACCTGAGGAGGGAAGAGTGGGGTGAGCTACACAGCTCAGTGACTAGCATATTTATAGTCATTGGCAATTGACCACAAATTCGAGCATATGTATAGATATATTCTTATATTCAATAAGCCAAGCATTCTTCCATTAAGTTTAACACTCATAGCACATACCACTCAAATGCAGCATGTATGACAAGTTAAAAATGCGATGCATAACTAATGGCTCGAGGGTTCCATAAGAACAGAATGGAGAAACTGAATTTTACCCCATGAGTAGAATGAGTCCAATTTCGGAGCTCATATGCCACAAGCAGGCAGCTGGGAGAAGGCTTTTGTCAACGTGCACGTGGCGAACATAATGGTTCTACTCTCGCCCAAATAAAAGCACATATTCGTTTTCTCATGTGCTCATACTTTATGCTTTGTCTTCTTTTCATTTAATACAAAAGTCATGACCTCTTTTGAGGTATAGCATAATCATATTTCATCATGCATTTTTTAACATTTACAAATAAATCAATTTCAAACAAGTCAATTTCAACATATACACATAGGCAAGAATTTGCCCAATTACACTATAACCATAAATATGTTACTCACCTAAGTAGATTGCAAAATCCAATTCAAGCTTGCCTTTCCCCTTGCTCTTGGGTAGCATTCCCTTAGTTTCCTAAAACAACCAAGGTTTCATTAAAAACAACATTCCAATAAAGTTCATAAACTTCAAAAAAATCACAAAATTTTAACAAACATAAATTTAACTCAAATTTAACCTACCCATACGCCATTTAGGTCAGAAAACTTAGGATTTAGTTTAGACCCTATAATCACTTGGGTTCACCTAACACATCTTCTTCCAACACAAACCTTTCATTCTCTACACAAACTCCTTTCCTTCTCTAACTCCTTCATCCTCGACACAACCCATTACTTTAATAAAGCAAGAAAAGAGATGATTAACCCACCTTAACAAAGCTGATTTCTCTTCTTTTCTTCTTTCAACGAAAACTTCTCTCCTTCTCTCTTATTTTCGACACTCTCCTCCCTTCTTCTAATTTAAGATAACTTATATGGGCTTTCTTCCCATTTTACCCTCCATTAGTAAGTCTCTTCCAAGTTTGCCCCTTCTTTTATTTATCTAAGTCTACTAACTCTCTTAACCCATTAAACACCATATTAATTCTAACTTATTTATAGCACTTCAATCAACTTGTACCTTCTAATTTCTATTCGTACTTGCTAATTTGATGACTCAACTCTAAAAATAATGAAACAAATAAATCACTAATAACTAAAAAATTTTTGGGGTCCAACATATACGGTCTAGAGCACGATCATGTCCCAAACTATATTTATGATGGATAACCTTCTCTAGAGTAGGTTTCAAACTTTGAAAAGATTTTAGGATTTATTAAAATCATGTCTAAGTTAATATTGAGTTTGGTAAAGGATAAGTTATGCTGGATTATATGAGGTAGACTTTGCATATTATTATAATTGTGTAAAACTAATCTAATAGAAAATCTACAATCTTCATTTAGTGTTGAACAATGTAGTAAAATTAACAACTCTTATCTTATCTCTCAAGGATGTAAACATACTCAATTAGTCAAATCTTGTTAAAAATCTTTATGTATTTTTTTTGTTTCTTTATTCTCTATTCTTGTCACATATACCTTATTTCTCTATTCTTATTCTTTCTCTCTCTCCTTCAATTCCTCTTATTTATCTTCATAAAATTGCATAAAATTTCAATTTCATGCATTTTATTCATTAATGCATACAACTACACTAAAATCATGTACTAAAAACAACCAAAACTCCATTAACTTACCTTGTGAAATTCGGGTACTATTTATCAAGAAAACCCCTCTACTTTTTTTTCCATATTTTCCCCAAAATTCTTGTTGATATGATGATTTTAAGGACCCTAGGTTGATGATTTTAAAGGACCCTAGGTTGATGATTTAGTGTTAAATTCTTGATTTAGGGGTTAAAGATAGAGAAATTTGGCTTCAAAACGGAAGAAAAATGAAAGAAAATGGAGAAGGAAGACTAAGGGTTGTTCTTGACAAATTTGGGAGAAGAAGAGAATATATATGTGGCAAAAATGTAATTTGATCCTTTAACAATTTCCTTAAAAATCCAATAGTTTTAATAAAAAGGAAACTTGATCCAAGAAATACCAAACTTTCACTCTTTTATTTTATTTTTCAAGATCCAAAATTAACTTTCAATTTTAATTCATTAGTTGGATTTAATCCCATTAAAATATCTTCATTTAATAATTTTTAAAATTCATAGTAAAAAATTATTTGGGTGCTATTTAGTCCACGAGTCCAAAAATAACACCATAAAACTTATGAATTATTTTCTTCTTCTCAATAAATAATACCTATAGAAATATCAACCCCACATAAATATCTTAATTAATATCATTTTTTTTCTATTAATATTTTTAGGTTTGACTTTCACCACTTTTTCTGGTCAAACTTTCACCACTGGTCAACTCTTAGTCAAACCCTTAAAATGAACTCGTTTTGACCTGAAATTTAATCCGGACTGTTCTTGAATAATACTATGCAATGTCAAATAAAGTGCAGTTTTGTTGGATCCCGTTTCCGGAATCCAACTCTTAACAAAATATCTTCATACTTGAGCGTGGTTCCTTGTAATCTCTTCTTGCTCTGATACCAAACATGTTGGATCCCGTTTCCAGAATCCAACTCTTAACAAAATACCACCATACTTGAACGTGGTTTCTTGTAATCTCTTCTTTCTCTGATACCACAAATGTTGGGCACCGATTCCGGAACCCAACCTTTGAACCATAAAACATAAGCATAATCCAATAAAATCATGAAGCTTAAAGTCTCGTACCATTTCTATATTCCTTTTTCCATAACACATCTCACTTATATATATATAACAACAATCCATGTGCAAAATTCATCATCCCAAATCAATAACTTACTCATATTTTACCTAATTTCAACGCAACCTCAATCATATACAAATTCATATTTCCACTCATTAACATCCATACATAATTCATAATTCACTAACATCAAAAGAATACAATTTTACAAGCTCTAATGGCATTCCAAGCCCCGATACAACCATAATCCAAAATCTCAAAAAATACAAAAGTTGCGTGAACTAATACTTCATGAAATGTGACTAATCCTTGTATTTTACAGAAATAGCTTAAATTCCAAGATATGCAGAATCTGTAGTAATATCCTTATACTCTTGATCACTTGATCTCTTCCTCATTACCTAAATAGGGGGAGGAGAAAGGGGGTGAGCTATAAAGCTCGTGGGGAACAAGTTTATAATTGAGAAACAAGCAAAAACCCTTTTCGAAACTTATTGCCATGGTACATTTTTGAAACCATAGTAATTTCACATTTAAAAATCATAAAGCACTTATTTCATGAAAATCTCAATTTGTCAAATAATTCACAATAGCACAAATCATGTATGCATCAATCATGTCAAACATATCATAAGCACATAGGCATATCAGAATGGTTTGAGTGGGTCCAAAACAGAACGTACTACACATTTCCCCTAAGGGTCCTGTGTAGCTGTGAACAGAACGTACTATCGCAATCTCATTTAATGGTCTTGCGTAGCCGTGAACTTATGGGAGTCCATGAAGGAGCTCCATGCCACTAGCGGGTAAGTGGGAGAAGCCTTTAACTTGGTCAACGTGCACGTGACTTAACTTAGGGGACCACCACAAACCCACATAACACATAG
>JANKOE010000031.1:25670-37607 GCA_026284465.1 Erythroxylum citrifolium | reverse complement strand
TAATTATTAAATCAAAATTTTATTGAAATATATTTTTTAAAGATATTTTTAATTTAATTATATTTATTAATAATTATCTGTTTAATTTAATTTAATTATTTATAATTTTCATTTAATTAAATATAATATTAAATTATGTTAATAATAATTCTTATTAAAAACTCAAATACAACTCAAATAAAACAAAATCATTAAACATGGGGATGGAACGCTGCGGGGATGAGGAGGGAGGACAGAAATTTGTGTCCCTGTTCCCCGGAGACAGGAGACGGAGACGCGGAGACAAGAAGCAAACACCCACGGAAACAAGGATTTCTTTGTCTTGTCCACTGTCCCCGGAGACGGGGACACTATCCAAACGTAGCATTAGAGTTTGGTACCTCGATCTAATCCTACCCTTCTTAAAGGTATTCCTGTTGATTTGCATATTATCTTTAAAATTTTTCTAAATTTTATTATTACAAATTTTAGAATTAGTCAGTGATGGTATAAAACTTCTTTTTATTTCCTTTAGTTTTCTTTTCATTATAAATTTACATTATTTTATCCCCTTTTTATTGATGACGCAATGTCTAACCTCCTTGCTCCTTCCTTTCCTCTAGAGCTAGAGTCCAAGAAAACCAATACTTTTCCTGAAAGGTCACTAAGGTTGCTTTCCTAGAGGTAAGACAAGAATTCCTTTGCTTTACACATTGATATGCTAATATGTTAACAAATTCTTTTATGTCTTATAGGCAAAAGTTGTTTGGTCTATAACAATGACTTCTAAAAAAGTCCTTTACTTGAGTCTTTTAGACCTCTCTCCTAACCTTCCTTTTAGTACTACAAAAAAATGAATTATAAAGAACTATTAAGAGCTAAAGAGTCTTTAGGACTCACCATACAACATAAGTTGTAGAGAATTGAAATTCAATGTAGTTATTTTCTGAGTTTGTTGTTATATGTTGGTTTTACAACTTTATCATCTGTTAATAAAGTTGAGGAAGCTTTTATGTCCTTTGAAAAATCTTATCATGATCAGGTTATGTATAGGGATGGTAATGGGCTGGCCCATATGAAACAATTTATTTTTTAATTAGATCTAGGCATAGGCTGTCCAGGCCCCGCCAAGTTTTTTAAAATTTAAAATATGAAACAATTTATTTTTTAATTAGATCTAGGCATAGGCTGTCCAGGCCCAGGCCTACCTGAGGCCCAACTCTTGTAAGTAAAACATTGTTGTTTTTTAGAATAATTAGGTCTCAAGTCATTTTGGGCCTAGGCATGACCTATGGCTTAGCCTATTGAAAACAACTAAATTTAGGCCCATTGGCCAACAATTGCCATCCCTAATTATACAGTCCAAAAAGTTGAGTCTCTCGCTTCGGTGTCAAATGGACTATGATGTAGAGGGAACTAAAGGTAAGAATATCCTGACAAAAAATTCAAGAGCTAAAGAATTAATATGATCTTTTAGAAAATGAAGTTATTAAGCATGAATTGGTTATCAATTTGATTATAAAAATTTAAGAAGCCTTAAACAAGATGGAAAGAGGCTTAAGTAGGAGTTAATGAAGTCAAACAGATGGCTGCAGAGTTAGGGAAGTCACTAATGCTGCAGAAACACAAACTCAACTTTTGGAAGCAATAATTCCAATAAGCTAAGGAGGACCAGGTGTCACATATTAACCAATAGAGGTGAATTTTGGTCCTCTAACTTGGAACTAATGTGAACTTCCCTACTTTGTTAACTTTTGGCTAGTTTCAAGCTGATCTTTTGACTTTTATTTATGAATTTTATTCTTGAACTAATGTTATTTATTTTAAGAATTCACTCTCATTCCTTGATCCCCATCCTTTTAAAAAAAGTAGGTACATACTTTAAATTGATAAAATGCCTATGAGATTCACCTTTCAAAGTAGAAAACCAATCATTACTTTTGGTCCCGTTTTGTGCGATTATGACTACTTCAACACTAGCTGACTTCCTTATACTAAACCCATCGAATTTTAATTCCCATGGCTTCTTCTCACAATTGAGAACTAAATGTCCCATATCCTCTTGTACCTTGATTAAGGGATGGCTTGCTAAGAAGTAAGCTAGTACCTGACCTTTTACAGATTTGTGAGGGTAATATGTCAAGTTAAAGTCTACAAGAATCATAAGTCATTTCCCAATACTTCCTTAAAGGATTGGCTTATTCAACATATATTTCATTAATTCAATATTTACAAACCACATAAAATTTATTTTGCAATAAGTAATGTATTAATTTTGAATAAGCAAACCCCAAGCACAATTTAATGATGGGTAAGTACTTCTTTTATGTTGACATAAGAGTTATGCTCAAATAATAAGTAGCTTGTTCATGGCCAGCCTTATTACTTTGGGCCAATAAACATCTAATAGATTCTTCTGTAGCAAAATATACAACTTTGACAGAATTCCTTTTCTAGGGAGCATCAGCACTAGAGGTTTGGTTAAGTATTCCTTGATACTATCGAATGTTGCCTGATGTCTCTCTACCCAATGGAATTCTTTCTTCTTAATAAGTCTAAAAATTCTCTTTTTTTCTTGTCAAATTAATAATGAATCTTCTCATGCAATTCACTTGACCTAAAAACCTCAGAAGTTGTTTCTTATCCTGAGGTGGTTTTGCTTAGAGAATGACTTTTGTTTCTTCTTGTATAATTCAATTCCTCTATTGTGAACTAAAAACCCCTAGTAAGTACCCTGATTTCATTCTAAAAACACACTTCAAGGAATTCAACTTTAATTTGTGCCTTCTCATTATGTAAAAAAATTCTCACAAAACTTAGATATGATTTGTACTCTTTTTTGAAATCACAACAATATTATCTATGTAAACTTCCAACACATGCCATCTCAAATCATGAAAAATGGCACTCATGACCCTCTAATATGTGGCTCCTACATTCTTTAGACTGAAAGATATTACAACCCACTTAAATGCCCCTATTGACCCTAGACATCTAAAAGCTATTTTACAAATATCATTTTTAGCTATAAAATTTGGTTATAACCTAAAAAATTATTCTATAAAAGAGAATAAAGAATCTCCATCCATCGTATATATTAAAGAATTTACAATCACATCATATATACATCTTAGCTGCATTTAAATCTCTAAAGTCTACATAAATTCTTATTTTTCTATTTTTCTTAATTACAGACACAATTAACTAACTATTTAGTATATTTAATTGGTATAATAAAATCATCCTTACATAAGTTTGCAACTTCTTATTTAACCTTCAACTTAACTTCTTTGGACTACTGTTTATGAGGTTAATAGTGAGAGCATAATTCTAGTTATATTGAAAGTCTATATTCTACCAATGTTCTACTCAATTATGACATTGTAGTATAATCCTAAGTGAAACAGTCTTCAAACTCTTTTAATTTCTACTAGTTCTAGCCTTATCTTTGGATCTAAGTTATCCAGCCTTATCTTTGGATCTAAATTATTGCTAATAAAAACTCTGTTGAATTCTCCTGAATTATCCTGATTCACTTCATCTAATGATTCTTGGCCTTAGTTCCCATAATCATCAAACTTCTTAGGGGCAGATTTCAATTATTAGAAACCATCATTACTCATTTGTAGTTCCTTTCTTCCTCAAAACCCAGTTTTGTATAATCACATTTATTTATTTCTTTAGAATATCCAAGATTTGTTACATTTGATATTTGATCTTTACAACTACTGTTCTTTCTTCTTTTAATATACTCATCAAGTTCCTCTATAATAAGAACCTTTATTGGCCTAGGAATAGTCATAATGGTAGTTGTTTTTATGTCTTTTTTGCCTTTAGTTTTATTGTTTTAACTTCCTTATAACAAAACAACTTTTGAATTTTTATCGACTTTTTATGATCTATGTAAAATTTTGCCTCCATCACATCGTATTCAGTAATGAATGTATATGAATCAGTCTAAAAAAATTCTACTTCATATTCTTTCCATAAAAGTAAAAGCTAATGGAGAGATGATGAAATGCAATAATTAGAGTGGATCTGATCTTGCCCCAATAAGACTTAGTAGTTGGCATGAGTTACAATAATAAAGAAAGTAGTTAACAAAGTCTTTCCTCCCACTGTAATGTTTATAGAGAGAATTCCTCATGCTCTAATAGTTTCACCATTAGATGTAGCAATTTATACTTTAGTAGGGATCAAGTCGGTATCGTCTTTACCTAGAGCTATCATCATCTTAATCGACGCAATGTTTACTATCGACCTACTATCAACCAAAACTCTTGAAGTTGGTCTTCTATTGATATGGCCCTTGATGTATAGAGGTTTTATATGTTATGTCATAACCTTAGTTGACTTTTCAAGCACCACCTTTTTTGGAATTTCTGGTCCTGTTACCAGTATCAACACCCTGTCCTCTCTTTCTCATGAGAGGTTTCTACCTTCTTTACACTTAAGCAGGGAGCTTTATGGGATAAACAACACAAGGAACTTAAATAGGAATTTCCCCAATCGTAATGAATTCATTGGAATTCTCATATTGGCTCTTAGAGCAAGCTAACTTCCTATGAAATATTTGATTCTCTTTTTTGTTGCTTGCTTTTCATTGAAGACTTTTACCCTTCTCTTTTTGTTATTAAGATCCGTAGTACTTGCTTTAGAGAAATAGATGATTTTCTTGAAGTTGGGTCATCCATTAATGCTACCTTATTTTTCTCTATCATGGTAGTGGATCTCTATTGCTAAGCTATATTTTTTTAGATCGAATTAAGGGTATTAGATTCTTTAGATGTCTTACTTACTGTCAATATCAGGATGGTGGAACCTGTGTAGCACTACAATCTAGGTTATTTGCACTAATAACTCAAAATTCAAGGTTCATTTCTTTGCTAATAAACTTGGTTAAATTCTATTTGGTGACTTTTCTTGAAATTTCTACCTTCTGTTAGATTCTAAGAATTTTTTGGCCCTAATTCCTAGTGTTGGTATTATAATTAAGAACAAAAACACATTTTATCAAATTCGATGCTGATGCTAAATGATCTTTCAAAGTCTTCAATTTCTTTTGACGTCTAATAATAGGTAAGTTGAATTTAGTGGCATTAATAGTTGTCACTGGTGGGAACGAGTCTTCATCTATCAGCCTAGTCAAGTCAGCCTTAACAAATAGCATAATTCCTTTATTGATCTGGTCTTAGACGACATTCTTAAATCCCCAACACAAATTTGTTGAGTGGCTCCAAGTATTGTGATATTTATAATGGTCTCTACCTCTAATTCCTTTTTCATAGGAATTCTTTATTATAGAGGTAAGGTGATAAATTTTTTTACAATAAATAATTAAAGATCTTCTTTATTTTGGAGGTGTTAAAGGTATAATGAACTTGAGTCCATAAAGCCTGCATTTTCTTTTTGACTTTTAGGAATTTGCACTCTAAAGAGAGGTAAACGTAAGTTAAAGTTATCTTGACTTCGATTATTGCTAAATCACAAAAATTCATCTTGATAGCATAAGTGTCTAATAAATTCCTTTTGTGGTGACCTTCTTCCCTAAGAAGTTCTTCATATTTAGAGACTTTTGCTATTCAATTAAATCACAAAATTTCATGCCTTGGGAATTTCTTTCAAAATTTAATGTCCAACCCTTTTTAAGCTAATTTCATATATTTGATTTCTACAAGTGTGATCCAACATTGACTTCTCATTTTCTTGAAATAAGTGATGAACATGTCAGCATTCTCATCACTCTTCTGAGTGACCCTTGACAACTTAGTTATACTAACTTCAGGCTCAGTCCTAAAATGCTATTATGAAACAATCTTTCTATTTCAGCCTAGGAAAAAGTAAAATTCCTAGGAAACAAAACATAGTAAGAAACAGTTGTTTCTGTTAATGAATTTGAGAACAACATGAGCTTAAACTAGTTGAATTTTTTGTAATTGGATAATCCTCCACATTATCTAGTGAATCAAGCCATGTGCTCAATGGTGGATTGACCATCTTCATTAGAAAACAGGTTAAATTTGAAAATTTTATAGCCATGAGGATAAGAATTCTCCTTATCAGTTTGCTTCAGATAAGTCTTATGGATTTTTGGAAGGTCAAGTTATCTTAAACCAGGCCTATACAATTCTTCAACAACTTCTTTCACGGATTTCATATCAATTTGTAATCTCACTTATGATGGGTGAATAATTGGATTGTAGTTTATAGCTACAATGTTACCTCTCAAACTATATTGTGGTTTATTAGCTTTATCCTCTCCACCAAATCCCTGTATGCCGAGAATATGGGAACTGACTGCATATTGGCCATTAATAAAACTAACGCAAGAAGGCGCCAATAGGATATCCTCTCCTTTGTTTCATCTATAGAGGGAGTAACTGAAAGGACCATATTCTCTAACTTCCATTATGTTAAAAGCAAGATGGCCCCGAGTCCTTCAAAGATTTACTTTGCTAAAGTAGGTAAGTTTGGGCGTGACAGGGAAGAATTTTCCTTAAATTTGCACCTGACTACTTATCAATGATGTAAGTGGGCTTTGAAAAACTTATAAATGGAATTATAAGCTACCAAAAATGCTAAAATATGTTGAAATGAAATCTAAAAGTGAAGAAAGCAATTTGATTGTTGCAAAAAGGAAATATGAACTATAAAAGAGAATTCAATATAATAAAGTTGATTCTGCATTGTAACGAAAGTAAGTGTTTTGATATAGGTTCATTGTTTCCTGTGGAGATTGATTTTTTTCTTTTTGTAATGTGATTATGTTGGACTGGTTATAGTGTCTCCTCCATTCTTATGGTACTGGTGAATTTGTAATCCTTTCATCCTTAAGTAGTATTTTGCCATAATTTCCCACTTTCCTACGTTTCAGCTAACCACCTGCCACTATCTTCTGAACTTTCATTTCCTGGAATTTAGCATAAAGAAACTTCTTAACTTCCAACCCACTTATCCATGTTTTAGTTAACTACATTCCACCATTTTATCAACTTCCATATCTCAGACTTCCAGAAATTTAGCACATTTATTCCAATATCCCTGATTTTTCATTGTCTATGAATTCTTTGGCTAAACGTTTATTGGGCTTTCATTTCTAGGTTAACTTCATGGTCTTTTGGACCATATGGGCTAATTTATTTTAGGCTATCAATAATTACAATATTGTAGCAATGCTCTACTATGTTTTGTTATGAGATTGAAGGATAAGGTGTTGTTTAATTTGTAAAATATTGTTTGTGCCCATGTAATATATATTAAAAAATAAAATTTCATGAATGGAGTAACCTTACATTAGAAAGAGACATACGAATTAAGTTATATATAAAGAGAGGGTTCATAAACCAATATATTAAAATTTTACATTGAGATATAATATCCTAATTGTATAAGGGTTTACTTAAAATTAATTCAATTTCTCTTCACACTCCCTTAAAACCCTTTATTAGTATTAAAGTTAGATTGATGAAGTTCAATAAATAGAGATTTATAGATTAGGGTTAGATGAATAGTGATTTATAGAGTGACTCAAATGGCTTCCCATTAGTTATGAGTTGAGGGAGAGTTACTCCGATATATATGGATCCACTTATAAGGAGAAAATGTTACAAATTCACAAATGAAGCAATTCTACATCAAAAATAGATATAAAGACGAAGTGAGCTATATACAAAGATAAGGCTTATAACTCATTGCCTTAAGATTTTAGGTTGAGATACTATTTTGGTCATGTATAGACTTAACTAGACTTATTCTAATTTCCTTCAAACCCCATTCAAAACCCTTCATGATCTTCTTTGAAAGAAGGCTAAAGCACTTTGATTGTATGGTGTTATATTTATTTCTTCTGTAGTTAAGTAACAACAACTTATTGACTATGTAATCAATAAGATTTCATATTAGATATAGAATGGTATGACTTTGATAGAGTTGAAGTTATGGTATGACTTTGATAGAGTCGAAGTGATTAACATTTAGATATGATGTTTAATGAAAACATACATTATCCAATAAATTTATAACTAAATTGGATAATAGGAAGTTACGAGAGATCTAAAAAAAAAGTTCCCATATAATCTTATAAAACCCGATTAACAAAATAATTGTTTCAATGAATACTTGCAGGAGAATGGTTTTTTAAAATAAGAAGTGAGAGAACAGCTGCTTCTGTTCTTGATACTTGGAAGAGGCTTTTTGTCCCCATTATGTTACCTTAAACGAGGTTTTTGTAGAGCTGGAGTGGATGATGCAGTTATTAGGTTTAAGATTATTCCCAAAAAAGAAGACGTCTGCAATAGAACCACTTGACGAATTTGTTTTTTTGTAAGTTGTAACCAATCTATGTAAAGAGTAAAGTGCAACACTAGAACATAAATTCTACATTCTCACTCTTTTTGCCAGAACCATGTATACAGTAACTATAAGCCATGGCCTCCTTTGGCTATCAACATCACGAGCGAGGTACTGTTGGTTACATTAAGACCGGACCGCACTGTAACCATAGGCCATTAGCCTCCTTTTGCTATTAACATCACGAGCAAGGTACTGTTGGTTACATTAGGACCGGACCGCCACTTTTGGTTATACTGAAAGTGCTACATCATAATTTAATGAAGTACTTTCTTCAAGAAGTAACACAACTTGATCTAAAAGTCTCCTGGAAAAGATTATGGCAACACTGTCTTCCTATCTATTCAATCATGTTGTTTTGTCCCATTTAAATAACAGTATTAGGACCTGGAATATTTTATGATATTTACGATCTTGGACTTCTTCAGGAAATAGAGCCAGCCATCCATCCACCAAAGATGGCTTGTATTATTCAAGCTGCTGGCCATATAAAACGGGAACTCAATCCGCACTACATAAGTATCGGTAAGACAACACAGAAAAGGTTAGATTATAAAATGAGAACGCTCAAAAGTGTTAGCCTGGAGCAACACTAGTTGTATTAATGCCTACTCATTTACAACAATGACTCCCAGGTAATCAGGATGGTTGTGCCGCCTAAAGTATTAACTATTGCAGGGTTTAGATATAGCTGCTCTTGTTTACCAAATGGAATGCCGCATACCAAGACCATTGCATGTCAAAATAAGGCCCTTGTAACGGTTGAGGTACTCCTGGAGACAATGAATGAATCATCGTGTGACAAATAAAACTACAGATGAAAATATTTAAACAAGTAAGAGACCAAGCGTTTTACAATTAGGTCATGATCGTAGATGTACAGCATTCCGTTGTCGTCATACTCTCTCCTCCTAACTGGATCACTCAAAACTGTTAAAAACAATACAATGGTTAGACAGGAAAAATTGACCGAGTTCACAACTTAACTGCAAATTTGGTGCTCTCATAGCCATAAAACTAAAATGACAACATGAACGCAGAATTGAGCTCCAGGAAAAGAAGCATATTTAGGACCACAACAGAAGCACTCAGGGAAAATAAGAGAATGAACAATAAAGAAACACCGAGTAGAGTCTAACATAAACTAATCTCAGCCAATATAGTCAAACAAATGTAGGAAACAATAACTGTTTGATAAAGAGTTCATAACATTCATAGAGATCTTCAGTCAAGTTGAAGAAATAGTGTCCAACAAGAATCCTTACCTTCTTGTCTTTATTAAAAACTTTCAACACTAACAACCAACTCAAACCACAACATAGAACTTTGAGAGAGGTTGTATCAATGCTTGAATTGAATTCCAAAGTACAATACCAATTATGCATGAGAAAAAGATGCAAATAAATGGCCGCCCTACTAGCCCTTTCATCATATCATCTAGGGAGATAAGCTCTAAGTGGAGTAATCATCAGGCAGTGAATGGTCTCCTGATTTTCCATATACTTCTCATCAAACAAAACAAGTTTATCATCTTTGGCAAGAACAAGCACTGGTCCTAAGCTCCAAGTGTAGCAATCATCAGGCCATGGATGGTCCCCTGATTCCCAATATGTTCTGGATCTACACTTTATATCAGTCTCAGTCCAATGTATGCATCAAGCCAATCCAAATAACAAATAATTGAAATATTTAGGTTCATGAATTATGGAGACAAAATCTGGCAACTTGTTTCAGAGAAAGAAAAAAGGTACTCCTAGTTATACAAATCTTGTACGTTTTGGGAAGTAATAACTTGGGGATCCCTGTTCAGTCCCGTTTAAAGTTCATCTTGCTGAAACTAACGAAAAAATTACATCATAACAAATAGCAGCTGCATATCGTATGAAGACAACAGCTCTAGAAACAGAATGTGCAAATCTTCGCAGAAAACCGAAGTGAGGTCTTCAGGATATCTATAAACTCAAACGCGTTTCAAACATGTTTCAAATGCTTTCCTGTCCCATATCAAGATAGTACTGAAATGGAAAATCAATGCGGATCTTGTTGCAAAGGAAAGAAAACTCGGAAAGAATCCATAAATAGCATGTACAATCATCAACAAGCCAACAAGTAGATGACCACACACATGTATAGACATAACCATTGAAGGGTCGACTTCCGATTAACAAACTGAGAAACAACCTTAACCAACGAAAGGATGATAATTCGCTGTCTATCGCCTATAAAGAAGGCAAGATTTTAGATGAAGAAAATTCGAAAGGAATAAATAAAAAAACTGACCCTTATAAGCCTCGTTTATCTCTTGAAACCTCGAAGTGGCATTATCTTGGTCTTTTTGCTTATCCGGGTGCCATTTCTGCACACCCAAAAAAAAAAAAAAAGAGCAATTAGGATTAAGCAGAACACCAAACCAAAGTTGAAAGCAGACACAACAGATAAAAAGTAAAAGGAAAAAAGGGTGGGAATGAGAAAAACCAGAGCGAGGCGTATATAATTGGAGCGAATGTCGTCCTCCGTAGCATCGTAATCAACTTCAAGAATCTTGTAGAAATCCTACAAAAACCCAGAAGCCCAGAATCACGTAATTATTAAGAAAAAGAAAAAGAAGAAACAAGCAAAATGAGTAGAATACGGGTGCACCAGCACTACCTTGGGTTTGGACAAAGTGGAAAGGAAATCGAAGTTAAGGAAAGGGTCGTGGTCTTGGTCAGGCTTGGGATGCGGGTGTTGGTCTTCCCATTCCTCCTCACACATCATCATGGACATGGTCTAGTGTATGCTAGTACTTTGGTCGGGGAACAGTGACAGAATAGAAAACCGAAGTCCAACTGGTTTTCTGTTCTTCTTCCACACTGCTAGTGCCCGGTGGTTATTATTAGACAGCTAAGCTCCAAATTCTGTTTCACGAACGAATTTTCTAGACATTCTTATTATCACTTTTTTCTTTAATATCTTTTTCTCTATCACCGAAGTTCCAGTATAGTTTTCCTTTTCTTCACGACAGTCTGCTTCTTTATCGTTTGGGAATTTTATCCCAAAGTTCTGGAAAAGTGTTTATGTAGTAGAAAATAGAAAACAAAACGTGTGCTGGTTGGATTTTGAAGTTTGTGGACTGTAATTTTCTTCTACGGCGGATTTTGTAGGTATGGATGAGAATCGGGTCCGGTAATCCATATTCTTTCAAAGGTGAGATTGGGTTGGCCAAGCCCAACCTTCATTATACATTCAAATCTTCCAACTTTGTAGAAGTAGCATCATTGTAATTTCGTTCTTTGACACGATGATACAAATATTGTACTAACGCTCTTTGGACAAATGACAAGGACACAAAAGTTCTGTGCTCCGTTATATTTACTTGCTGTCCTCACTCATTTTTGTTTCATCTTTATATGATAAAGACAAAAATTTTTGTTCCTTCCAAGGCTATGGTACAAGATTTATTGTTGTAAGAACAAAAACTAAACAAATAAAGAAATGTCAGAAATATCCCTTCCCTACATAAGTAATTTTTTATTCTTAATTATATTATTAAACTCATCATCATCATCATTAATTATTGTTGTTGTTATTATTATTATTATTATAAATTTCAAACTTATTATTATTATT
>JANKOE010000030.1:119694-132881 GCA_026284465.1 Erythroxylum citrifolium | reverse complement strand
CGGGGCCCGGTAGGCCGGTAGGACCGACCCCAGTTTGACTGGACCTCTTCAGCAAATATATATATATATATTAATTAATTAAGAATTAATTATTATATATATATATGGGTTGAAATTCGGTGGAGCCAAATGAGAGTTGAAAAGTTTGACTTTTCAACTTTCAACTTTAATGATTATTTAGCATTTTAAGGTGAATTGGCCCACCAACGTGGGATGCTAGCTTTCCCAAGCTTTTCCATAGTTTATTAAATGTTATTAAACATAAGGAAACTTTGAGGAAGCTCCCATCATCGTGATTTTTGCTTGAGGAACCGAAACTTCATATTGAAGTTTAGAAAAATTTTGATTTTGCTTCCTCTCTCTCCATTAGCTCACGATTGCTTCATCTCACCAAGGCTCCACCAAGGCTCAATCCTTTGCTCTCTTAGATCAAGGTTAGTGCTAGCACACTCTTTACCTTGTTCTAGCTATTCCCGGGTCAAAGGAGTTTGTCCCGGTTAGATTTTCCGACCTCTGCGTGGATACCGTTAGAGACGGTCTACGTTGGTCGTTATGGTTTGACTGTTTGTACATACACTTGGATCCTGGCTTTCGGGAAGGTCCCGGAACAAAAATTTTTGTTTTCCGCACTGTGTCCATGTGATGGACACCCCGGGATTTTCCTACAGCTCCCCGGTCTCAACGGAACTCTGAGGACTCTATTTGGGTCTGAACCTTGCTTGGACCCTTAGTTTCCAGCACATGGTACTCGAGCTGGACTCTCTCATGGTCAAGGACCTGCTATCTGATGCTTTAAACTGGACTACGTCACTCAACCCTCTAGTTCTGGGCATCCATGAACTTCTCACTCTCAACTGGGTCATTCTTTCGCAACACACATACAGAGAGAAAAATCGTTGTGTTGATTGACTTGCCAACTTTGCTGTTAATCTAGATCTCAGGATCACCATTTTTGTTAGTACAACCCTCAGGGTGTGGCATTATCCTACTGGAGGATATGGCGGGGGTTATCACCCCTCATATATAAAATTTATTAGTTTGTAAAATTTAAGCAACAGAATGCTCTAATTGAAAATCAAATTAAAAATGAATTAAACTTCTTAAAATTTGTAATATTTTAAAATTTTATAGAGGATAATTTAATGAATTTAGTAAAATTCATTGTGTAGCCACACATTTTACAGTTGTAAAAACTTCTCATAAAATAGTTTTGCTGAGTGGTAGGTATTTTACACTATATAACTAAGCATATGAATAACACTTTTGGAGAGAGGGCATTACATGTTATCAAACTTTAATTATCTAAGATTTCTATATTGGGGCATTATTCACATCATATCATATGATAAGTTACTCTCTTCACACATTTTTTAATTTTAAGACTCATTAAGAGGTATAATCCAATAAAAATACTAATTACTAATGATTTGCATATATTTGGTTATCTCACATATATACATATATAATATGATAAAGTAAACTTAAGATTAAAATGTCTATATTTCTTGAATATGAATCAGGAAAAAATGGATATAGGTTGTGATTTCCTTATCTAAATTTATAGAAAACTACAACTAAAATGAATGTTACTTTTTATAAAATTTTGGGTTAATTAAAAAATTAAAAAATTAAAAAATTTAATTATTACCTAAACTTTAAAAAGTGGTAATTAAATACTTGAACTTTCAATTTTTCTCAAATATAGCCTGACGATAGTATCTCCATTAACGAAGATGATGTGACAAGTCATGTCAAATGTGTTTAATGACGTGTAAGATGCCAGGTGTTATAGATTTGTACATCGTAATTTTTTCAATTGTAATTAATTATTATTAATTTAAATAATTAAATTAAATTAAACAACAATTAAAAAAATAAACAGTTGCAAAAGCCTAAGTCCCTCTTCTTTCTCTACTCTCTTTGTCTGCATCACTTCACTTAAAAAGTAATTGACGTTGTCTCTGGTTTCATCTTTGGTGGTCTATCTTTCCCTCTCGGAGCACCAGTTGTTGGAGATTTATCTTAGTTTTCTTAGGTGGCCATCCATGACCCTCCACATCTAACATAAGCTAAGACTTTTGTGGTGGTTAATTAACGTATTACTCATGGGAGGCAAAGTAACGATTTGTTATTGTTGTTGCGGTGGTTTCGACACCACCTATTTCACCATAGGTTGTAGAGGATTAGTGAGAATTTTGGTACACACTATGGGTTAAAAACTTTTTAGGGAGAGAAAGTATGTTAGTAAGAGAAAAGAAAATGGAAAATTTTCAAATGAAAGAAAATTGGGAGTGTGTTTGGAGTGAGTGAGTGAGTGAAGAAGAAAAGAGACTTTAAATACACCTTTAAAATCAACCCCAACAAGATAAAGATATATTAACATAAGGCTTTTAGGTGGGTGGTAGAAGAGGGGAGAAGGGCAAGTTAGAGTTTTTTTTAATTGTTTAATTTAATTTATTATTAAAATTTGGTGAGGATTTGACATAATACATGACATCCTACGTTAGGGATATCAGCTTAAGTAGTGAAGATACTAACGTTGGGCTATATTTGAAAAAATTGAAAGTTTAGATATTTAATTACCAATTTTTAAAGTTAAGGCTATAATTACAAAATTTTGTAACGTTTAGGATTTTTTAAGTAATTAACCCTAAAATTTTTATAGTTCATATGAAAAGTTATATGTTAATTCCTCTAATACATATCAAGAGAATTCTTCAAAGAAGGTGGAATTAGAGAGCAATTAATCAAATTCTTCATTATAACCTCATCTTGAACTTAGATCAAACCCGAGTTGTTATCTTTAAAGATGACGAAGATCAAGAGGAAGTGGAAGATGAAATACACCATAAAATGATTAATACAACATAACTAAGCATATATAAAAAAGGAAATGAAGGAGGGTACAAAGGATTGTTTAGACTAATTTGTTAGCATATATATGCCTTAGTAGTGGTGCAAGAAACTAATACTTTGGCGAACTTTCAACTATTATGAAGTTATTTCTTATAATGATTTTGTTAAGTGGCTAGTTTCTATGCATGAGGAGATTGAGTCCTTTCAAGAACATGACACTTAAAAGCTAGTAAAACTACTACTAAAGAAAAAGATCATTGCTGCAAATAGGTGTAAAAAAGCTAATATTTTAGGAGCGGAAGGTTTCAAGTTACAAGGTCCAATATGTTATAAGTTTGTAGTCAAGCAAAGGAAGTTGACTTTAATGATATATTTTCTCTTGTAAAATATAAGTCTATTCATGTTTTACTTGCTCTTGTTGCAATGTATAATCTTAAGTTGTAATAGATGGATGCTCAAATAGCTTTTTAACATTACGAACTTAAAGAAAAAGTTCATATGTAGTAACTTAAAGGCTTTGATATTGAAAGAAACAAAGACAATATTTGCCTATTGAAAAAGTATCTATACAATTTAAAACACCCATACAGATAATGATAGAAACATTTTGAGTCATTTATGGTTGGTTAAGACTACTCTTGTAATAAGTATGATATATACGTTTATTATGACGTACCATTAATTTATTGATTATTGTATGTTGATGACATACCTATTATTGTTGAAAATATGTTTAAAGTTAATAGATTGAAATACAAGAT
Organism: Erythroxylum citrifolium; assembly: GCA_026284465.1. NCBI lineage: Eukaryota > Viridiplantae > Streptophyta > Magnoliopsida > Malpighiales > Erythroxylaceae > Erythroxylum > Erythroxylum citrifolium. The sequence continues at coordinate 129,264 of JANKOE010000030.1, read as the reverse complement.
TTAAAAATGAGAAAGAAAATTCTTAGTATGGAAATCCTTTGAGATAGAAAGATAGGGAGATTGTACATTACTTAATAGAGTTATCTTTGTTGACTAGTTATTTAAGCTTAGTGGACAATTTCAGTTCCTATTTTTCAGCTTTAGTAGGATTAGTGGCATGTTAATTATTATTAAATTTACTTAGTCAAGTTAGCATATGTCTTAGTGGGATACTTTCTGTTAGCAATGTGTACGAAGTGGGTCATGCTCTGTTTCTACCTATTTTACGAAATGAATTAGCAACATTAAGATTATAGAAAAAAGTTTATGCCTTTTTACTTTTCTCCTTTCACTTTTCAACAACTTTGGTATCAGATCATACGAAAGAAAGAGAGAAAAAAAGAAAAGCAAGTATGTAGCCTTTTTTCTTCTTCTTTCTTTCCTCTTCCAAGTTTAGTTTCAGCCTAAGAGAAGGTAAAGCTAAACAGAGAGTAAGCCAAGAACAAAAGAAAAACATTGGGTAACTAAGAGAAATACAAAGTGAGAAAATTTTGATTCAAGATGGAAATGAACAATGTCACAAGTTAAAGGAGTTAGCTACCATTTATGGAGTCTAAAAATGAAGGCCTTTTTCAAGTCTCATGAGTTGTGGAATTTGGTGAAGGATATATTTGAAGATTCAGACGAGCAAGAATAATAACTAAGGGACAATTAGAAGAAGGATGCAAAGGCTTTATTTTAACAAGCCTTGGAAGATGAAATTTTTCTTCGAATTGTAACAATATTTGGTTGAGAAAAAGGTAGTTATTGTCAAATTACAAAATCTCTGTTAAGATTTTGGAACATTATTGATGAAAAGTATGAATTTGTGTAATTTTTTTTGTTTAGAGTGGCTACAATTGTTAATCATATGAAAACATATGGTGAAAGTGTCATAAATGAAATTATTATGAGCAATATTTTAAGAAGACTATTCTCAAAGTTTGAATATTTGGTTGCTGTAATTGAAGAATCTAAAGATTTAACTACTTACATCTTTGATAAATTAATGAATTCTTTGCTAGCTTATAAAGAAAAATTAAGTTAGTTTTAAGAAAAATGCTAAGGAGAAAGCCTTTCAAGTGAAGGGGAAGTCTTCATACAAGGGAAGGTTAGAAAATTAAAGAGGCAAAGGCAAAAGATAAAAAAGAATTTCATGGCCAAGCTTGTGGCGGTTACAAATGAAGTGGTCAATCTTCTGAACAAAAGTAGTTAAAAAATACTATTCAATGCTATTATTGTAAGAAAATGAGCCACAAAGATCACATATCTAGTTCAAAACCACTATTCAAAGAAATTTATAAGTCAAATAAAAGTGAAACTCGACTTGGAGATAACAAGCTAATGCAAATTAAAGGAAAAGGTACAACTGCCATCAAAAGCACACCAGGTAATGTGAAACTCATTCACAATGCTTAATATTATCCTAAATTGGCTCATAACTTGTTAAGTGTTGGACAATTGATGATTAGTGGATATTCACTTATATTTGATGATGGTTGTTGCTTGATTAGAGATATAAAAAAAATAGGTCAGAAGGTTATTAGAATACCAATAGCACAACACAAGTTTGCAAAAATTTTTAGATATAAATGATTGTGCCTTAATTTCTAAATCTAATGACTCGAAATGTGGCATTTATGCCATAGGCATTTGAATTTGAATAGACTGAAATTGTTAGTTCAAAAAACATAGTTGTTGGGTTGCCTAAAATTGATGCTTTAGATTTTTATGAAGCATGCATCTATGGGAAACAAAGTAGACATTCATTTCCAGTAGACAAGTCTTGGAGGGTATTTAGTTGTCGTGAATTAGTGCATTTTGATGTGAGTGGTCCAATGAGTATTGAATCCTTTAATGGAAGAAAATATTTTATTATTATTAACCGATGACTACATTCGTATAAGTTAAGTATATTTCTTGAATCTCAAATCTGAAACTTTGAAAATTTTAAGAAATTCAAGTCATTAGTGGAGAAAGAAAGTGGATGTTGTATAAAGGTTCTTCGTACCAATAAATGCAGTGACTTTACCTTTAATGACTTTAATAATTTTTTTTAGAAAAGGGAAATTCACAGGTAATTGATAGTACCATACACGTTGGTGCAAAATGGGGCGAATGAATGAAAAAAATGAAGTCGTAGTTAAAATGGCTAGAAGCATGATGAGAGCTAGTAGACTACCAAATCAATTTTGGGTAGGAGTGGCAACAACAATGTATCTTCTAAATATATCACCCATGAAGAGTGCTTTAAACCAAACATCCTATAAAGCATGGAATGGGAGAAAGCCATGGGTAAGTCATTTGAAAGTTTTCACCTATATAGCCTTTGCTTTAATAAAGTATTTTATCACATAACAAGCTTAATAAAAAAAATCAGAAAAATGCCTTTTCATTGGTTATATTCCATAATCCAAAGCATATAGGCTGTACAATTTGGTGAATTGAAAGGTAATCATAAGTAGAGAAGTTATCTTTAATTAAAAAGACAACTAGAATTACAGTAATAGGAAATAACAACCTGTTGTTCATGTTCTAAAAAATGAAAAAAATTAAACAAATAACTCCAAGTGGTAGTAGTAACTCAACAACTAGTGACACATCTCTCTCTAGGTCTTTAATAAGCAATCAGGCTATATTGATGAGCATGCCTTCTTCACCTTTAAGCTCATTTAGTGAAACTAAAACTTCAAGTCCAACTGTTGAAGTTAATCAAAGAGAAGCCCTGTCTCATTGTCGAGTTATAAGATGACCTACTTGGATGGAAGATTATAAGATTATTAATTTTGCTTTGTTTTTAGATTGTGATCCTATAACTCTGAGAATGTAGTCAAAGAAGAAAAGTTGTAAAAAGCAATAGAAGTTAAAATTGATGCAATTAAAGAAAATAAAACTTAAAATTTGGTTGTTCCACCAAATGGCAAAACTGCTATTGGGCAAAAATAGGTGTATCGAACAAAGTACAATGATGATAATTCAATACAAAAACACAAGGCATGTTTGGTTGCAAAAGGATACTCACAATAATAAGATATTGATTTGAGGAAACATTGTCACTGGTAACTTGCTTCAAAAAAAACTTTCTTATCCTTAGTTGCTCAACTTAGATGACCTATGTATCAATTTGTTGTTAAATCTACCATTTTTTAACGGTGAGCTAGAATAAAAAGTTTTTATTGCTTAACTCGATAACTTTGTTGTTAAGGTAATAAAAGTAAAGTGTACAAGTTAAAGAAGGCCTTGTATGACCTAAAACAAGCCCCATGATTTATATTGAGTCTAATGAGTCTGTTATTGCTAAATTTAAGTCTTATATAATGAAAAAAAAATTGATATGTCAGATTTAGGTTTGTTCATTATTTTCTTGGAATTAAAGTGAATCAAAGTGAAGATATAATTTTTATTTCTCAAAGAAATATTCTCAGGCAGTTTGATATATTAAATTGTAAGACTGTTCCAGCACCTATGAATGTAAATAAGAAGTTCCTTGTTGATGATGGTATTGGTTTAACAAATCAACAATATTTTAAAAGCATGGTTGGTGGCCTAAATTATTTATTTCATATAAGGCCTGATATAACTTTCTTTGTAAATATGGTGTCCAAATTTAAGCAGAGTCAACTAAAATATCATCGTGGGGTAGCCAAGAGTATCGTGTGATATGTTACAGGAACCAAATATTTTGGTATTTGCTATACTAAAGTAACAAATTTCACATTAGTTGGTTTTACTGACAATTATTATGCAGGTTACTTGGATGATAGAAAGAGTATATCAGACCATATGTTTTCGCTTGACTAGGGTGTTGTCGTGGAGCTCAAACAATCATCATTTTATAGTATTGTCGTCATCAGAAGTGGAATAAGTTGTAGTAATATCATTAGCATGTCAAGCAGTTTGGCTAAGGAGATTATTGGTTGATTTCCTTCAAAAGCAAGTGAACGCAACATAGATCTTTTGTGATAAAAGGCAACAATTGCTATGAAAAAAATCCAGTCTTTCATTAAGATATGCTATTATTTCATTTGTGATTAGGTGGAAAAGAGACTTATCACCTTGAAGCGTATGGAACAAATGAACAAGTCGCAAAGTTTCTCACCAAGTCTCTACCGCGTGCCAAGCATGAATATTTCAGATTGAAGATAGGAGTTACAAGCTTTGAAGCAAGGGAGAGTATTGAATAGTACTTCAAGCTTAGTAGATAGTTTCAGTTCGTATTTTTCAGCTTTAGTTGGATTAGTGGTCTCCTAATTATTGTTAAATTTACTTAGTCAAATTAGTATGTGTCTTATTGTGATACTGTTTGTTTCTGCTTTTACCTATTTTATGAAATGAATTAGTAACATGCAAATTATTAAAAAAAAACTTTCCTTTCATCCTTTTCTCATTTCACTTTCCAACAATATGTTAAGTGACCGTTTTACCACTAACACATCCCCTTAAATGAAAGTCTTTTGGGCTTGAAACTTGCACAAGTCCACTCTACTTTGTGCTGAATAATAGGTGGGTGGTAGGATTTGAACTCATGACCACTTGGTCACAAAAACTATGATTCTATGTTAAGTGACCGTTTCACCACAACAGCTTAAGCTGTTGTGTAAAGCCAACTTAATTGATTTTATATATTCACTGACACAATCTTGTATATTTAGAGATATTTGACATGAAAAATGTCAAACTAGTCTGGTCATAATTCCACTCGCGACTCTTTATTAATTTCATTTAAAGTTAAAAGGAAGATTTTTGACGTATGATCTGGAGTGATGTAGAAAAAAATAAAAAATGGTGGCTATTCTTGATACTATTCATCGCAGTATTTTGAGCCAGACATGTTTCGTCATGTTGTGTCTAATTAATTCATATTGAACGTTTGCAAAAAATTGTTCAACATCTTGTTTGTATATGACATTTAAAATGCCACCGAAAGTAATTAAGATGGCTGGATATTGGATTACATTAATTACTTTTAAGAGTATTTTCATTGTTAAACCTCATATGTTCCTAACAACTTGATTGAGACCATATCTGTTGACCGTTGCTAAGAAAGTCCCCCTCCGTCTGTCCTAACAGCTGTCCACGGAAAGTGCGTCTTTTTTCTGACGGAGCCATGATACAGGAAAGGAGGTTCATGCCTCTCCTTTCAAATATTTTTTTATATAAATTATTTATATAATTAAAATTTTTAAAATTATAAATATAATTCACCTTTTTTTTAAAAAAAAATTCCTATCTTCTTTTTTATTCAACTCTACACGCACAGTTCTCCTTTTCCGGCCTCCCTTAAAGTTGAAGCTGGCTCCATACATGTTTCTCTCCCATCTTAATATAAATACGGATTCCAACCATCCTATGCTTGAAATAATTGTTATTTTGTTTAAGATTTGGAAGTTGCAATCAAGTACACATCAACCTGAGTTGGAATTCGTCTGGGTTTGAATAAAGTAATACATCATCTTATTTATTTATGTGTCTGAACTTGATCTACTTTTGAACAGAAAATTTTTTGGAAAGTCAACATTTTTACTTAGCCGACATTTATATGATAAATGTCAATTAATATCATTTATTTAAAATTTTATTCTTAAATCATTCAAGTATTAATATCCTATTTAACAAAAAAGAGACTCATCTAAGTTGCATGGAGGTAACATTTATTCTTTTTATAAAATCATTTTGATTAAAGTTTCCGTTGAACTACGGTGGCCGACCGGTGTACACAAGTAGTTCAGTCTTCCAAAGCCGCCTCTCCTTTTCCTGGTTGCTATAATTATATATCATTGGTGAAGTCAAGAGTTGCACAAGACACAACAATAATGTTGTATCTCTTCCTTTTTGTTGTTCTATTCCTGCTCCCTGCTTTGGAGGAACTAAATTTGCCTCCATGCCCACCAAAGCTGCCGATAATTGGAAACCTTTACCAGGTAGGCAAACTCCCTCATCGCTCGTTCCAGGCGCTCTCTGCAAAGTATGGGCCTTTAATGCTTCTCTATTTTGGGAAGGCTCCGACAGTCATCGTCTCGTCTGCAGATGTAGCTGAAGAGATTATGAAGACTCATGATCTTGCATTTGCGGGCAGGCCTCAAGCAAAGGCTGTGGAGGTTATAACCTACCAATACCGTGATTTGGCCTTCTGTCCCTACGGCGAGTATTGGAAGCAAGTGAGGAAGATTAGTGTTGTTGAACTCCTGAGCCAGAAACGAGTGCAGTCATTTCAATTTGTTAGGGAACAAGAAGTTGCCAAGTTGGTAGAGAAAATAAAACGTTCTTGTCTAGATGGAGCTGTGATTAATCTGAGCAGCATGCTTCTCAGTGTTTCCAACAACATGATATCAAGAACTGCACTGGGTCGAGTGTACGAAGAAGAAAGTGGTAAAAAGAACTTTGGAGAATTGGCGAAGGGGTGGATAGATCTTTTAGGCAGTTTATGCTTCAAAGATACGTTTCCCTCATTAGGATGGATGGATGTTCTAAGTGGGTTCAATGCAAGACTGAATAGCACTTTTCGAGCATTAGATGAGTTTCTTGATCAAGTGATTGAACAACATCGAGAAAGTGAAAACTCTGATGAGCAAGATTTCGTCGATATTCTACTCCGTCTTCAGAAGGATGGCTCGCTTGGCTTAGATCTTACCCCAGATAATATCAAAGCAATCCTAATGGTCTCTTACTCATTATTTGCCTCTTCTGTCCTGCTATCCCTTTTGCAAAGACAACTAATAGTAACACTGACAATCTCTTTTCTTTAATTGCAGTCCATGTTTGTTGCAGGAACTGATACAACTGCAGCAACATTGGAATGGGCAATAGCTGAACTTGTCAGGAATCCTAGTATTATGAGGAAAGCTCAAGAAGAGATAAGAAGAGTGGTAGGAGAGAAATCAGAGGTTTGTGAATCTGATGTCAATGAGATGTCGTTCCTAAAATGTATCATGAAGGAGTCCTTAAGGTTACATTCTGTAGCTATAATTATGCGAGAAACAAGGTCAACTGCTAAATTAGGAGGCTACGACATTCCCCGCAAAACCAGAGTGTTGATTAGTACATGGGGAATTCACAGGGACGCCAATGTTTGGGAGAAGCCTGAGGAGTTCATTCCCGAAAGATTTGCTGACAGTTCAACAGATTTCTTGGATGGTAAACTGATGCCATTCGGTGGTGGAAGAAGAGTTTGCCCTGGGATGCGGTTGGCAATTGCAGAAATGGAGTGCGTATTGGCAAACCTGTTGTACTGGTTTGATTGGGAGCTACCTAATGGGGAAATTCCACAAGACTTGGACATGAGTGAGGTCAATTCAGTTGTTATTCGCAAGAAAGCACCCCTTCTCCTTATTCCAAGGCTTCACTCTCCCTGACCTAGAATTGTAATGAATAATTGTCAGGCTACTTGGACTGGAGAAACAATTATATGTTTCACTCCACCAAATTTGTAATTCTGACGAGGGTTTTATTTCTTTAATGTATCAAAAAATAATCGAAATAACCCATTTTGTTTTGAGGAGCTTCCTGATTTATTGATCATTCTCGTATTTGGATTTTATTTTACTCTCTTAAAAACAAGAGAGGGCGTAAGAGGCAGCTATGTTTCGGTATACGCGATCAGTGTTTATAGGATCATATTGTTGATGATCAATATAGGAAATTCAATCTCGAGGATATTTGTATATATGACAGAATATATGTATAGTTGGCAAGAGTCCTTATAGGCTTATTTCTAGCAGTCCATTAAGGGAATTAATGAGCAAGGAACAGCTCACGTGACGTTTCTTGTATATATTGTACATTGTTAATAGAAATATACATCAGAAAATTATCTTCCTCCATAAATCGTTCATGGTATCAGAGCCTTGAACACAGACAGAACGAAGAACACTAGGATGTCAGGAGAGACACCGCCACCACCACTGAAAGGAGGAGGTCTGTACAGTCTTATGTCTGGTGATCATCCGGGTTTGCTGATCACTCACGTTTAAATGAAAGGTGTGAACTACGACGAATGGGCTATGGCAATGCGTGTAGCGTTGCGTGCAAAGAAGAAATTGGGTTTCGTTGATGGGACGATTGGAGAACCCAGCAAGAACTCCACAGACTATGAAGACTGGTGGATGCTAAATTCCATGATTGTGTCATGGATATTTAACACCATAGAACCGACACTCCGCTCCCAAATCACCTAAGTTGATTTAGCGAAGGATTTATGGGATGATCTGAAACAACGTTTTTCTATTGCTAATGGCCCACGAATTCAGCAATTGAAGAATGAGATTACCAACTGTAAGTCACAGGGACAGAACATCATGACTTACTTCGAGCAATTGAAAAAATTGTGGGATGAACTTGCGAATTATGAGAGAATCCCCGTGTGTAGGTGCTCTGGCTGCACATGTAATATCACAGCTGAATTGGTGAAAAGACAAGAAGATGAGCGCGTTCACCAGTTTGTGATGGGTCTCGATGATGATATCTACAGAAACGCCTGTTCTAATGTTTTGGCTACTGAACCTCTGCCAAATGTCAGTCAGGTATACTCGATTATGATGAGGGAAGAACAACTCAGGAACTCGGTTCGCGGGAAAGATGTCAGAGCTGAGGCAGTTGCGTTTGCAGCAAGATCCAACAAGGGATATGTAAACGAGAAAGAGAAACAAGGGTCGTGTACCCACTGCGGTAAACCTGGCCATGACATTGATGGGTGTTACAAACTTATTGGATATCCAGAATGGTACACACAAAAATACGGAGATAAGACACGTGCAGGTGGAAGAGGTGACAGTGGACGTGGTAGAGGGGGGTCTGGTTTCGGGAAAGGGCGAGGACAGCCACGAGCCAATGCGATGCAAACCAAGCCCAACACAGGAACGTCTACTGCTGGACAGACAGAGACAGAACATATGACATTCCCAAATCTGAGCAACGAAGATTGGATTGCTCTTATGAATCTTGTGAAGAATCAAAAATCGGGTCGGAATGAAAACTTGAGTGGTAAACACACAGATCAAGACTAGATACTAGACTCCGGTGCATCTCATCACATGACAGGGTGTCTCAATTTACTGTCAAATGTGCAGGATATAGTTCCGATTGGGATTGGGTTACCCAATGGAGAACAAACTTTTGCAGTAAAAGAAGGAATAATGTGTTTGGGCAACAACAAATTTATTTCTCACGTTCTATTTGTTCCCAAAATGAATTGTACCCTTATCTCTGTTGCATGTTTGATGAAAGATTTAAATTGTATTGTCACCTTTACTGAAAGGCTTTGTGTGATCCAGGACCGAATTACGAGGATTTTGATTGGAGCGGGTGAGCAGCGTGACGGGGTCTACCTCTTTAGAGCAATGGAGCAAGGGTGTGCAAATCGTGCAAAGGAAGTAGACGACATGGAGTTGTGGCACTACAGACTCGGACATCCCTCAAAATATCGAGTATCTCTGATTCCTGGTATTAAGAATAAAAGTAGAATATTAGATGAACCATGTGATGTTTGTTTTAGAGCGAAACAAACTCGAGAAGTTTTTGTTCAAAGTGACAGTAGAGCTGAAGCTTGTTTTGATT
>JANKOE010000027.1:184686-197755 GCA_026284465.1 Erythroxylum citrifolium | reverse complement strand
ATTAAATAAAATTATTTTCAGAAATTTAAAACAAATTTAAATAAAAAACTAATTACAAATCAAATTTATTCAATTAAATTTTTTTGAAAATTGAAAATTGAAAATTTAATAATTAAATTTGATTAAATTATAAGTTATTCCAATATTCAAATCAATAAAAACAAATCCAGAAATTCTAATTTATATTAAAACATTATTAACAAAATTTACCAAAATTATTATAAATTAATTAATTTTTGGCAAAATTATATTTAATAAATACCTTACAATCCGCAACATCTGTTGAATCAGACGTCACAGAATATCTATTTTCTGCAACGTCCTCCAAACGTCGTTAAAACATAAACTATCCCTGACGTTTTCCCCCAACGTCGCGAAATATAGACTTCTTTTTTGACGTCTTTCTTGACGTCGCAGAATAGCTAAGCATTCTAAGACGTCTTTCATCAGACATAGCAGAAACCTATTACCTACCTCACTATCTACGACGTCTTTTGTGACATTTTAAAAGACGTCGTAGAAGGTATTCTGCGACGTCTTATTGGCTTCTACGACGTTTAAAAAACAACGCAGAAAGGGTCTTTTTCCTGTAGTGTTTGTTTGACGTTGATTTCCCCTATCTCAAGCTTACATCTATTCTTCAGCTAATATTTTTTACCCTCCTTCCTTTGTTGGCATTTATTTTTTCTAATGTGCTAATCATTCTTCTATTGTGTTTGTGTCTCTTCCCTTCCCTCTAGTCCTAATTCCTAGTTCTTTCTGTCTCCATTAGCTTGGTTCTCCCTTATTTTTTGCTACTCCTCCTTATCTATGCTAAGTTCTTGCATTTCTCTTCACCCTTATCCATTTTCATCTTGCTTCTCTATAGTTTACCCTCCTCCTTCCTTTTCCTTTTTCCTTCATTTCAAACACATTTATTTACTTTTGTGCAACGGTTTTTCAATAATGTTTATGTTTTATTTCCTTTTGTCTTTTTTGTATCTAAATGTTAAGCTTTGTGCCCCTGACCTCTATAGAATTCTCTTTCGATACCCATGACCCATCTTTTCTATCCCCCTAATTGTACTTCATCCCTTCTTGTCATAATTCTCCCCTTACATTCTAATCCTTCAAGAACTACTTTCTCTTTCACATTTACTAATAGGCGTTCTTGGCTGCATGTATTAGGTGACGTAATGCCATCTTTGAAACTTCACTATTATCCTTCAAAGCTTTCAGATGACAGCTGAATAGTGACCCGTCCGATTCATATTTTGATAGAGGGAACTTCCCAATTGGATATGAAATTGCTTAGTTTTTCTAAGATAAAAAACTTTCCTTACTTGTGATGAATGTATAGGCCCAACATAATTATAAGCACATGGATTAAGAGATGTCTTAGTAAATGAAGATAATCTATTTAATTTTTTATTTGATATAGTAGCTTAAACACAAAGGCTCATTAAAACTGGGTCAACTAGTACATAAATCAATGTTACTATAAACTCTTAGTATAGCAAATTTGATTACTTTGATCTATATTTGTCAACTGCTAAATGATATATGTCGACTAATCCCCCTAAGATATCATTTTAATAACTTCAAATGTTTATAATTAAATTTATTCAATATAACTATGGTTTAATCACTCTGTAAAAATTTCCTTAAAGTGTGTTTGAAAGATCAAGATGCTTTTGTATTAAAACCAAAAGCTACAATGCCTCTTGAAAGAAAAGACTCATGCAATAAAGTGATAAAAATATTTATATATGGTAAGTCTTTTAGAACATCAAAGTGATTAAATAAGAGTACAATTAACATTATAGACTAAATAATGATCTCAATGTTCCCTTTTCTTCTTTCTTTCTTGACTTGGTCTTCACTTTGTAAGTTGGAAACTTCGTCTCTTTTTTTGTCAACTTTACGGAGATTCTTCTTGATTTATGCACGATTTCTTCTTGTTCTTATAAAGCTTCTAATAAAAATAATAAACCTATTAATATTATTTATTTTTTAAAACATCGATTGGATTTAAAAATCGCTCATTTTTAAAAATTAAAAATATTTTATTTAATTTTTAAAATAGTTTTCTTTAAAATTAAAATGTAGTTTTCTAATTAAATAAGAGCTATTTTTAATTATATTAGAAATAGTTTTCTAATTTGATTAGAATGTCTTATAAAAATTTGAGAAAGGTATTTTTTTCTTGAATTATAACAAGTAAGAAGTATATTTATTAAAGCTAATTTTTAATTAATTATATTAAAGGATTCAAGATAATTAGAAATAGTTTTCTAATCTGATTAGAATGTCTTATAGAAATTTGAGAAAGGTATTCTTTCCTGAATTATAACAAGAAAGACGTATAATTTATTAAAAATTATTTTTAATTAATTATATTAAAGGATTCAAGATAATTAGAAATAGTTTTCAAGTGAATTTGAGAATTATTTTCAAATCAAAATAATTATCTAATTAGAAAAAGAATTTAATTCATTTAGGAACCCATCTAATTTAATTATTCAAAAATTTGAACATATTATTTTAGATTACGAAGATAATAATTATAATTAAACAAGGCTTGACATTTTATCAATATAATTTGGTTTTATTTGTGGAAATTGCATGTTTTATATGGTTAATATAATTTGGATTCATATTGACTTGCATGTTTCTCTAGCTTCATGTGGAGTGAAAATTTGAAATTTTGGATTTTTGCATCAACTCCTAAAGAGTGGTTTTGGGTTTTTTTGGCTTCCCCGATTACAAAACTTGGTTAAAAAGGATCAAATTGTTCTAAAAAATGCTCTTAGAAATATGGTCTATTACTCAGAGGTAGCATTAGGAATTACATATAAGATTCTAACTAGAATTTTCACTTAATAGATCCAGTAGTCAAATGAGATATGACTAATAAAGTTGTTATCTACCTATTATAATATTATTATTTTTTAGCTAACTCAAGATCTAATAAATTTGAATAAGACCCTAGGCTATTAAAGATATTAGAGTAATCTTTCCACAATAGTTGTAAGAGATATTGTTTCAAATAAAATAGTAAAAGTAACTGAATATATCATTGAAATCCTAATCTTATTTAATTGATATGGCATATAACTTTTTTAAAAGCTAAATAAAATTATAGACAAAAGGTTTAAATATACAAAAGCAAGACTATGTTTAATGGGTCCAAATAATGTAGTGAAAATCTATCAACTTTAAGTTAGCTAGTTAAGTTAATTATAAGCATAATCTAGATCTCATTCTATAAAAAAAATTCAGAGATAATATTCCTAGCAAAAATTGTTAGTCTCATCCTTAGTAGTAGCTTGCTTTTATTTGATACAATGTATATCTCATTGATTCCAAACAAGAATTATTCCTTTCCTTCCATATATGGTGTATAAGCATCCCAAAAGCTAACCTATATATCTTCGTGTCACCTTTACTATTTTATCTTATGTTCCCTATCTAGGCTAGTATATTCATCCAACCTAGAGTGTGAAATTCCAACCATATTATAATTTGAAGAGAATTCCATAGAACAAATGAAAATCCATAGTTAAAAAAAAGATCATATGTTTCTAGTTCTAACTTGTATTGGCTATAGTTTAGGTCTTCAATACAGAACTTAAGTCTATCTCTAGCACCTAATGTCATGGAAATGACAATCCATAGAATGAAGGAGTATGATGGAGTAATGTAAGAGTCCCATACTAGTTTGTGTCAAGGGCTTATATTTAAGGTACCCATTAGAAGTTGCCTGCAAGAAGAAATAATGAAACTCCCTAACTTATTTCATATAGGGAGGAGGAGCTAATGTTATAGTCTGGCATATGCTTGAGTATACCATGGATCCCCTAGATGAGTGGAATGGCTAATGCCATCTCCCATCTTTGATCAATTTTGTTATCATAACATTTGTTGGAAAAATCTCTCTTAGGTTAGAGAATTCCTCATGTTGGTATAAGGGACTAAATATATGTCAGTTTTCAAACCAAAAATATGTTGTTTCTCTATTCCCAATCTTATTTTTTAACTGAGACTGCATAAAGGTCCTAGTTTTCAAAATTTGTTGGAAGGTTTAAGAGAAAGCTTATTGACTCTATAAGGTTCAAATTCTCTCGTAGTTTAAATGGAAAGTGTGAATCCAAATTACCCATAAACTTTCCTTTTGCTCATAGATTATCCATAATATTTTAGACATTAAGACTTTGAATAGTTATTTTATAGAAATCATTCCAAGTCCTCCATATTCCTTTAGGGTACAAATCGTGCTCCATTTGACATTTGGAACCTTTATATTGCCTCTAGCTTTACCCCATATGAATTCCTTAATAGTTTTGAAAATTTCTTTCATGATCTTCTGTAAATCAGTATATAAAAATTATTATACATAGAGGTTACTTAGTATTGAAATGGCTAACTATAACTGCCTCTATATGAGAGAAATATGTTACACTAGGAGTTAAATCTCCTTCATACAAAGAACAACATTGGGAAACAATTACTTGCACTTTGTCTTTTAAAGGATATAGGATTCCCTAGGTATTTAAGAGAAAGTTCCTTAATTCGCAACTCCTGTGATGAAGGAAGCAGTCTCTCAATTAGAGTGGGATTGAAACAAATATACATAGATCTTTTCCTTAGATCAAACCTTATATTTGAGACAACTTTAAAGTCCTTTAAGGGACTAATTTCTATAAATCTGTAACACCCGGTATCTAGTTTAACCGGTACACCAAAATAAATTAGTATTTGAGACTGATGTCATTAAAATCATAGAACAGTGAATAATAATTTTTAGTAACATCGAAGTAATGACGTATGACATTTTTTGGTGGTCACAAGAAGTTGTTTGAGCAGATTTTAAAGAACCAGAACAAGGATGGCGTTTTTGTAAATAAGTGGACTTAAGGCATATATAAGGAGCTAAGTTGTGAATAAGACAAAAGATTGTCTTCTTCTTCTCTCTAACCCATAGAAAATCACCATTGGAGCTCCTCCAGGATTTTTCAATCTTTGTAACAACAAGAAGAAGGTGAATCAAGCCATTTCATCAACATAAAAAGGTAAGCCTCCATTCTAATGCTTAGATCTTTGGATTAAAGCTTGGTTTTTCTCTTCTTTTGTGAAACCCATTTGATGGAATGTATGAGTTTGATGATTTGGATGATAGATCTGTGTTCTTTGATGTCCAATGACACTTAAACATTAAGAGATTTCGTGTTTATGGTGTGTGAATCTGGAGAAACTTAAAACATAGAAGTTGTAGATCCTGATGTCTACTGTCTCCCTGATTTTTTCACAATTTTAGGGTGAGTCAAATAAGAGTAAGAGGCCCCGAATTGGTACTGATTCAAAATACCAGCGAGATTGAAATGAGAACTGAAAGTTAATTGTTTGAACACCTTAGGGTTAGAACTGGATGATGAGTTCTTCTTATGAAATGCTCAAAAATGTGTCATCTAAGTGTCGTTCAAAGTAAATTTTAATTGGATGAGTTTTTTGTTAGATATGGACAAATAAGTGAAGGTTGTTACTAACCTTAGTGATACAGAAAAGAACAGAAATAAGGCAAGATTGTAAAAATCTCAATAAATCCAATTGACATCATTTTTGAGCCATCTTTGGATATGTGATATCCACATGAGTCTATTAAAAATTTAGCCTAGAATCACCTTAATTAGATGAGAAATGAATCAGTTATAAAGCTTTTAGTTAGGAAGGGTCCAACTCATGACTGCATGTTAAAGCTGATTGTAAATGGGAGATTTGGATTCCCTTTAATGACCAAATTAAAGCATGGTCATAAAATAAGAAATGTGAATTTATGTGTTAACTAGAGGTCTAGAAAGTTTGAAAAATATTGGACCTATGTATAAAGAGTTATGCCTTCACGAATGAGACCTATGCATTTTTTTAATGATATGTGTTAAGAAAAGAGGTTTATGTGAGAATGACTAATGAGGGTATATGTAATTTTTATGCATGTTATCTAATAGCTTATGAAAGCAGACAAGGAATAGAACTAGAAGTCGTACCTAATACTTCCCAAGTTCAAGAAAATTTGGAAAGAAATCAAAACTACAGAGATAGTTGAGGTGAGTATAATCATACTACTATACTTGTGTAGTAATCCTTTGTTTTATCTTGCGGCTTGTTGAATTGTTCTTGAATCCATATGAATTATTTGACATGTGACTCCAAATAGTTGAGTCTAACATGTTATATCCCGGATTGACCAGATTATTTCAGATTCTTTGCATCTTCTGGTTCCCGTATTGTGTTGAACCTATTGATTGCGATTCCTTGATGAATCATATTTTCTTGTTAGCCATGATTAATGAGTTCACAGAATACCCAGCTGATAGGGTATATTATCAGACTATGTGCATATAGATAACCCGCCAATGATGGGTTAGATCCGGGTCCTACCTGGAGAGGGCAGGCCTCCAGGGGCAAGGTTAGGCCAACCTTGTCTAGAATTAGAAAAGGGGAGATATGTTGTACTAGCATGCCTTTGTCTCTTCCTAAGAAATTCAGAAAGAATCAGAACTCAGAAATGAGAAAGCTCATAATTAGGAATCCTATAGAAACTAGAACTCAGAAAGAAACCAGAATTTAGAAAGAACCCAGAACCCAAAAAAGAATTCAGAAACCAGATTCATGCTTTCTTTGAACAATTCATATTGAGCTTTATTATTGATACTCATGTTATTGCCGCAATTGAGATTACTACCTGTGTATCCATTGATGACATATATTGTTTCTCAGAATGCCATAGACCATTCTTATGAAGCTAGCCTTGTATTATCTAGCCTCACAAGCATGGTAATATGTTTATAACTCACTGAGTCGCATTGTAGACTCACCCCTCACTATCATCATTTCAGGAGAGTAGCAGATCATACAAGAGAGAAATCCAAGCCTTTTGAGACTCTCTTGGACAATCAGAGAAGTATGTTTTTGGCATGATGTTAGTGTAGATGCTTATAGCTACTCCATGGTTTGTCAAAGTCATATGTACATAAAACATGTATGGATATGTTATCTTATTGAGAATGATGTTGGTTGATGATAAGTAGGGAATGTATGTGAGAATTGTAGTTTGGGATCCTTACTTCGTACAACCTATTAAGCACGTATAAGGATGTAGAAAAGTTAGGCTTACTACGGGTTTTGGTGGCATTAAGCCTACCCATTCCTTAGTGCCAACACGACCCAAAAAGGCGGGTCGTGTCAAAATCTTTTATCTACCCCACAGAGCATTAGAAGGTCTTCTATAAAGGAGATTTAGGAGATGCCTAGTTTGCCACATTTGTGAAGGAATCTAAACTTGTAATTCTATAGAGGAGTTGTATATTTATTGCAAGAAGATAAGGGAACCCTTATGCTCCTTTAAAGAGTTATAAAGGCTCCCTATTGATAGTAATTAAGTAAGATATAGTAGTGATGCAAGCCTTGATCCAACCAATAAACTTATTAGGATATCCAATAACTTATAGAGTGTTCAGAAGGAAGACCCAATACACAAAATTAAATGATTATTAAAAGTCAATTTACAAAGTATAATTATTAATTCTTTTAGTTGCATAGCCCCTAAATATTTCTTGGGCAGTTATTATATTGCCAGGATTTCTCCTTCCACTAACGTAAGCCCTTAATAAGGGTAAATAAGGTTAGGAAGTGTTTTCTTCATCCTGTTAGCTAGAATGCTAGAAATTAATTTATAAATAACATTGCAACAAGCTATTGGGTCATAATGATTGAATTATGAGGGACTAATTGATTTAGGAACCAAGAGAATGAAAGTTTCATTGTGTTTAAGAAGGAGTTTATCATTCCTAAAGAATTCCTTCACTGTTTCAGTTACCAAGCTTCTAGTCTACCCCCAAGTAGTTTGAAAAAGCCTTACATTGAATCCATGTTATCTTAGAGCCTTATTAGGAGAGAGTGAAAATAAAACATATTTGATGTCTTGTGAAGTTACTTCCTCTATTAGTATGAACATCTAATCATAAGGTACTAAAGTACTGAGGTTATCTACCAGCTCTTAGGGCAGTTCGTTAGTCTAATTACTTATTCCTCAAATATTATTGAAGTGCTTCCTATTTAGTTCCTTAAGTTCCTACTGATCATTCACCATATTGCCCCTCATATCAATAAGAACTAGGGAATTATTCCTTTTTCTTTGTATCAAACTAAGAAAAAAATTATTATTTTTTCCCCCTTCTTAAATCAATCAAATCTTGGCTTTTTGTCTAAGTTATGAGGTGTACGTCTTTAAAGCATTGAAGTACTTCTTTAGTTATTCTAGCTCCACCAATTTGAGATGAGGATCTATAGAGTTTCTTATGCTCTATTTAGCTGATCAAATCATTTCTCTTCTTATATATAAAAGGACCAATGGCTTTTTTCATTAGTCTCACAAGTCTAATTTTCATCACTTTTAAGAACTAAGTGTTAAGTTAAGAAGACTTCACTTCTTCTATCGATTTTGATGAAAATCAAATCATAACAATAATATTAGAAGTGTGTGAACTGTTTTGATTAATTTGTTAAGTGCGCAAATAAATAATGGCACAAATCATCAAATCAAGACGATACTTAAGTAAAAGATGAATAAGACAAAGCATTTAAGATGGATCAGATGAAGTGATTAAGTCTAACACACTAGACAAAGCATACGAATCTAAGAAAAACAATGTAATTGAATAATGTACTAGAACGTTAGTTAGTTGGAGTTGGTTACAAGAGTGAACTAATAACAGACTTTAGAAGACTATACAAGCAGATGTCTCAAAGAAGACCGTTGTAGATTTAGGTTATAAATAATAGTTATAGTCGTAAACTTAAAAAAAGGGGGGGGAGAATTCTAAATGTTCAAAACATACTTAGAGAAATTATGTGCTCAAGTGCTCACGCTGAGAAAAATATTCTGAGAGAAAAGAAAGAAAGAAAGAAAGAGAGCAAATACATCTATAATGTGAAGCTCAAAAAATATCTTTTCGAGTGAAAGAAAGGCTAGAGCCTGAAGAGGGTGAGGAAGCAGATAAAGAATACTTTGTAAAAGAGACCTGAAGAGGCTCTGTAAGTGTAGAAATAACACTTGTAACATTGAAGGAGATAGTGAAATCTCAGATGAACTCTAAGGAATTGACGTAGCCCAAGGTTAAGGGTGAACTAATATAAGTCGCGGTGTCATATTCTATAACTCTCTCCTCTTTACTTTTCTTGTTGTTAGAAGAATAGATACTAATTTTTGCTATTACGTTACTCATCAAATTAAGTGTGTTGTTTTGTAATCGTCTGAATTTGTTAAGAAAATCAAGAAAATTTTAAAGATTTTTATCTTAGACGATTTAATGCAATTCAACCCCCCTTCTTGTGTATTTTACATATTATACGTGATTTCTATATGAACAAGTGATTTACTTCAGTTGGTATTAGAGCAAGTTTCCAAGAAACACTGTTACAAAATGAGGACACAAATCCATAGCTAAATCACATGTTTTTATAACAGAAGGTGCCTCAGTCTCAAAACCCCCTCCATTCAATGGTGAAGTCTATCATTATTAGAAGGACAGGATGGGGCTCTTCATAGAATCCACACACATTGATCTTTGGGATATCATTGAAAATGGTCCATATATCCCAACAGACAACGAAGGGAAAACATCTCTCATGACAAATGTTTGGTTGATCAGAAAGCTCGCTTTTAATTAAACTAAAAGGCCAAGTTATTTTTAAGTTGTGCTCTAAGAAGAAGTGAATATGATAAGGTTCATGGATGCGAATCTGCAAAGGAAATGTGGGACACATTAGCCATTACACATGAAGGCACAAACCAGGTGAAAGAATCCAAGATTGGTATTCTTGTTCATCAGTATGAGTTGTTAAAGATGAAAGATGATGAGACTTTTGATCAGATGTTTGGATGATTCCAAACAATTTTTAATGGACTTAAAGCTCTGGGGAGAATCTACGACAGTCAAGATTATGTCAGAAAGATTATCAGAAGTCTTCCAAAAAGATGGAGACCCAAAGTAACAGCAATACAAGAGGCCAAGGATTTAAGCAAGCTGAAGCTAGACGAATTGCTTGGTTCACTGAAAATCTATGAAGTAGAGCTTAATGCAGAAGATAAACCCAGAAGGGATAAATCTATTGCACTGAAGGCTGATCAGAAGAACTAGAAGATGCAGAAAAATAGAAGCACATCTTCAAAAACATTAAAGATTGAAGAAATCAAGAATGATGATGCTAGTGAATCTGATCAAGGTTCAATTGAAGATGAAGACGAGCTATCCTTCATTACAAGAAAGATTATAAGGATGTGGAAAAAGAAATTAAGGGGAAATAAAGGCTTCTCTTTCAAAAAGAATAGCAAAGACGATTCAAAGAATGAGAAAAGTTCTATTGTCTGCTATGAGTGTAATAAACAGGACATTACAAGTCTAAATGTTCGTTGCTCAAATGAAAACAAAAGAAAAGTCAATAAAACAAAAAGAGCATGATGGGAACACAGGAACATTTGGATTCTTTCGAATCTGTATCAGACTCAGAAACATCAATATATGCTTGCTTGGTAGTTAAAAACGAAAGCGATGATAAGGTAATTTCTAACTTTGATGATCTTCAGGATGCTTATTTAGAATTGTTAGAAGATTCTCATGTTATCTTAAAACAATATAGGTTATTGAAAAAGAAATTTGTTGAAAATTAAAAGAACACAAAATTCTTAGAAGAAGAAAATGTCTGCCTTAAGAAACAAATAGGCGATATGAAAAAGAAAGTAACTGCAGATAGATTTGAGGAAATTAATCAACTAAAACAAAGGATTAACAGTCTTTCAGCAGATTTATCGAAATTTACAGAAAGTACAAAAAGGATGAATGACAAGGTTGGAAGTTATAGACATCCAAATAATAAAAGCGATTTAGGCTTTAATGATAGAAATACTATTCATAATAGTAATGTTCTTCACAATAGGAATTTTGTTCCTAATAGAAAGAAAAAAAAACAATATTCTTATTATTATTCAAAGAAAAATTATAAGACTAATCCCAAAGGACTCAAGAAAATATAGGTACCTACCTAAGAAGGATATAATATATACTGTAGATCTCTTTAATTGGAAGAAGCAACCACCACCAATGGTACTTGTGTTAGGACTCCACCCTTGTGAGTCATGTGCCGATGTCCTACATGACATCTAGGCGCGCATCCCACAAGTTTGGTGTGCCCACACCAAGTTAAACCTCAAAAGCATACTCATCTCACTTACTTTCGAACAAATTTTGGGATAGCTCATAAAGGAATTTCAATAAAACTTCTTCACAACATTCGTTCCACATTTCCTTAAGTTTCTAATGACACCAAAAATGCTCGATTTGGTTCAGAAATAAAGAAGTATTAGCCAAAATACATTCGGGCTAAAATTAAACCAAGACTGAAATACTACACCCAAATTCACTCCAGAAATTGAAAGTTTAGGGCCTAAATTGAAATTTGATTCCTTCAAATAAGTTGTAGCTCCATATCTTTAGTTTGTTTAGAAACAAGAATCAACTCAATTGGAGCTCTATAGATGAAGATATCGCCAAAATACTGAAGTTTGTTCAGAAAAAATATCCAACTTATGTTCTTTCAACCGATGCTTTTAGAAATCCAACGCTTCAAAAATCAGGTCAATAGGAGGTCAAACAAAAAAGTTATGACCAAAAGAGTGGAGTGGGGTCGGATCGGAGAAGGAAAATAAAAAATCGGCCGCGTTGCAAGTGCGACGCGGCATGCGCACCGCGATGGCCAACCACCTGGGGGCTCAACTCGACTTCTAAACTTCCAAAATTCATAACCTTTCACTCAGAACTCCATAATTTGCAACTTTGGTATCGATGGAAAGCTAAAAGGAAGTTCTACAATTTCCATGAAGGACTTAAGAACCAATTTGACCTCTAAATTACTCAAAATCCACCTCAAAGTGGCTGTCTGAAAAATATCATCCTAAATAGTGACAGAACTTCTAAACATCATAACTTTCCACTCCATTGTCCAAAAATGTCATACTTTATATTAATGGAAAGATAAAAAGACAAACTACAACTTTCAGGAAGACCATAAGAACAATTTCTAACTCTATGAGGGTCAAATAGTCACTCAAAGTTTCTGTCCCGAAATTTTCCATTCTTGACAGCACTTGCACCCAACTTCAAAAATTCACATCTTTCAACTCCCACATCCAAAAATAACATATTATACGTCATTGGAAAGTTATGAAATTACTCTATAACTTTCAAGAAGGCTGCTTGATCCAGTTCAATTCATATCAGTCCATAATTTGCCTCAAAGCCAGAATACATAAAACCTATCCTTATAGACATTTACAAAAATAATGCAAAGTAGCTTTTGGAACAAGCATCGGGAAAACACAATAAAACTTGATTATCTTTCATTAATATCAAAATATGAGTTCTTACAAAGGTTTAATGGGCATTTCTAGTCCCCAATACATTAGAGTCTCGGAAATTTAAATTACAAAGAAACAAAACCATATGAACAGTAATTTTTGCTCCAAAAATGCAACCAAAGCTTTGTTTACAAAATATAGCTTCAAAATCAAAAAGCAAACGGAAGTGATGCCTTGACCTCGGTTCGGTCACTCATTTTCTTGCTCATTGCCTGTGGATGGGAGGAAAGAAGGGGGGTGAGCTCGACGGCTCATGAGTAACATATTTATAACCAAGAAACAAGCAAAAATCCTTGAATCATTTTATTTCCAATGCAAAATTTGCATTGACAATTATGCCACAATGTGATCCAAAATTTATAACTTATCAAGCCATTTACAAATCAACACAATGAATACATAAAAAAGATTTCAAAACATAATCACATAATCACATCGAAAATGGTTCAGGTGGATCCAAAACAAAGCGTACTATACATTTCCGTGTAGCGGTCATGTGTAACCGTGAACTTAGGGGAGTCCGTGAGGATCTCCATGTCACTAGCGGGCAAGTGGAAAAAGCCTATAGACAAGTGCACTTGACTCACTTAAGGGCCACCACAAACCCATATAAGCATA
>JANKOE010000027.1:158074-181862 GCA_026284465.1 Erythroxylum citrifolium | reverse complement strand
TTTCTAGGAGAGGTTAAAGAACAACAAATTAATAAAATATGCTTAATTAGGGTTTAGGCCGAGATTGAACCGAAGAATCGGGTCCCTACCAAATTTCCCGTTGTTATTATTTTTGCATGTTTTCTTTAATTAGTTTTTATTAGTTAGTTTTATTTTTATTTTTCCTTTCAAAATCCAAACCCCCCATTAATGTAAAGACCGATTATTTTTATTTCATGAACTTTACGCGCACTCTCTGTGGGATCGACCTAGACTCGCTACTGCTACAGTAGTAGTCTAGTTATTTTAATTTTGATTAGCGTTACGACGTGCTGTCAAGTGGTGTAAGCTCAGTAAATCTATTGTACTTTGGTGAAAGTGATTAAGTTGGGTGAGGGCCCTACAGAGGTAGGCAAGGTGTTCCGAACTGCGTTACCAAATTTTCGGTGTTGATTTATTTTTGGTTCTCTTAATTTTTATAAATTTTTTTTGCTAGAAACGAATCGAAAAGTTTGTGAAACTACTACCGCCTTTGTTTTTTCAAAAACAATTTGAATCTAATTTCAAAATCCAGTTGATCACTCCAAATTTTTCTAAAAACAGACTTCTGGTTCCACTTTGTATTATCATTATGACAAAGAAAATGAAGTAATTATGCAACACTTTCTTTTAGAAAAATGTTCCCTATGTATCAAGATTATAATGACATCAAAATCATACAATTTGATTTAGTATTCTGAAAGTCATACTCAAAATAATTCAGACTATTCTTAAACCATAACAATACTCTGTACTCCACTTCAAATCAGATTGCAGAATTCTTAGAGATAGAATATAAATTCTACTTCTTCAGGAGATTTGTATCCTTATGTCTCTAGTTTAATGTAAATCAAAAATCAGTGCATTTGAAAATCTGCAGATTAAAAGATGGCCAAAATACCGAAGCATGTTCAGTGAAAATACTCCATTTATCAAATTCCATCACACTTCATCCTAAATTCATCAATCAATATTTTTCTGAATGGATTCATATGGCCCTAAATTTTTTTGGAAAGGAAGAACAATGTGTTATGATTTGTTGGTTCAAAAATCAAGTCTTTTGAAGGTCGGGAGAAGAAGTTATGACCAAAAGAATGAAAGATGTTTGCAATTGTCACGCATAGTCACGATCGTGCTTGTGCGTGATCGTGCACTGTGAGATGCTTCCTCATTGTCACGGTCGTGTGCTTTCCCAATCAACAGCGCAATGTCACAATCATGCTTGCATGCACGATCGCAACCCGCGAGAAATATCACTGTACGATCGTGCATTTCCAATTCCTTCCTTTGCATGATCGTGCAACTCCTCTTCTCTTCAAAAACTGCAGACTTTTCTTCTTCTTCTTTCTCCCTATAACTAAATCTAACATTTCTAATTTATAACCATTATTTTCTCTTCATTTCGACTCTCATTTTAGCTCAGCATTATCACAACCAAATCAAAATCCATGATTGTTCATAAACATAAAAAACAAAACATCATTCACGCATATCCTTCACATTTTTTTGCATTTCTTCTTTCATTTTGCTGCAATTCCCATTTTTCTTTCTGCTGCACTAATTCCCATTTTTCTTTCTGTTGCACTTTCTCATCTTCTTTCAACACTTTCACTACATCTTAATTTATCATTTTAATTCTTCTTAAAGCATGACACCACCTTTTCCTTAACTCTAAAGTCATTTTTAGCTTATTTCTAAAACACCCAAAAAATTCACGTGAACAACCTGAAAAGAAAACAAAGCGTATACTCATCAATTTTTTTTCATAAATTTTCTGCACCCTTCTCATGCACATTTTCATTGATCTTTCTAACTCAAAGATCATTTCAACACTATCTTATGACATATTGATCGTCAAATACGTAAAAACAACACATCAATATTTTCATCTTATATTCATGATGTTCGTAAAAAATGCCCACTATTTTCATGTCATGTAATGTCAAATAAATCATTAAATTTATTTCATATTCATACTACCCATAAGGATTAGCATGATACTTACTTGTTAAAACTCCAATTTCTTCAAAATATCAAGAAGCTCTAATTTCTCATGCAACCTACGTACATCATCTGAAGGTGGATTAGTTTAGGTTTTCTTGGGGCAAATGTAAGAAAACAGCACGATGGGAGTAGCAAGTGAGAAATAAGAAAGCTAGATTTAACATGGATGGATGTTGGTGAGTGAATCTGTGAAGAAGATGAAGCTTAAAGAAGAAAGCCACAAAGAAGAAATTAAGACAAGAACAACGGTAACTTAATCTTTCAAGTTTAAAAGAAACATGCCTTTTAAGACTTGGTTTGGCCACTTGTCTAATTTCTAAGGCTCTAACTAGATTCTCATTTAACTAGTTCAATCATCTCCAAATTTTACTCCAATTTTCTCTAAATTTTCAATATCATTTACTCACAAATTCTAAAGTCATCACTAAAATTCTTCAACATCATTTGACTCTTATTTCTACTACCATTCATCACTTGACCTGCCACTTGGAAAGTTTTTCCTAGTCTGTAAATACCCCAAATTTCAGAAATTTCCTAAATTTTACCAAAAAATCCAAATCAATACATATACTCTCCAACTCAATTTTTAGCATATAAATAAATCATAATTCTCAATACAATCACATTTATAATTCAATTATACCCGAAAAATGCCAATGAATGTATGTACAACCATTTCAATGTGCAAAAATTAACCATATTATGTATAAGCATGAAATGCACTTTCTAATTTCTTAATAAACTCTCATATATACTATTCTAGCCTTAATATGGGTAACGAGAAGTTACATCTCCTTTAACCTTACCAATTTCCATTAATTTTTCTAGTTTTTCTATGCCTCCATTCAACATTCTCAATCCCTTGTCGGTAGTTACTAATTTCTAGTTCTTCACCAAGCTCTTCTAAAGTTGACATCAATTTCTTCTCTAAATCTTGAATAGTATTCTTCATAGAGAAGTTTTCTTCCTTCAACCTTTCATTCTTCCTACATGTGTTCACCCATTTTTCACACATTAACTCATAGGCTTCATAAATACCTTCTTTTTTATCACCTGAAGTACTGTCATCACTATTTTAATCTGAGATTGAGCTTTGAGTTGAATCGTCTGCATGTTTCCCAAAATTTCTTAATTTACTCAATTTTTCGTCTTCGGTTACTTCCTTCTCAGTTATTGTTAAATAAGTAACTAGACTTTTGTTGTACAAAGTAATTAACGCATCACTATTCATAACTTCTTCTTCACTTTCGGATTCGTTATCACTCCAAGTGCTTGTATAGGATTTTCCTTTTCTGTTCTTCAAGATGTTAGCACACTCCGCTTGAACATATCTGAAGCCTTGACACTCATGGCATTGAATTCTCTTTACCTTTCTTTCTTCTTTTTGAGTTTTGGCTTGTGTTTGAAGTTGTTGTTTTGCGCTCCCACCTTTTTGCCTAAACTTGGGTCTGTCCTTTTTCACTCTCTTCAGCCACTTACTGAACTCTCATGTTAATAGCTCCATATTCTCATTCTCGTCGAATTAATCTTCTAAGTCATTCATGACTTTACCAATCTCGGCTTGTAATGCTAATCATTTCTTCTTCTCTCGATTGTCCCTTAACAAATACATTTTGAAATTGGTAAGAATTCCAATTACCTTATCTAATGACAAGTCATTGATGTCATGAGCCTCCTCGATTGCTGCAATTTTCGAAATAAATCTTGGAGGTTGTAATCTCAATGTCTTATTGACTAGTTTCAGATTGGAATATTTCTTCCCGAGTTGATGTGCCTGATTCGCTATATCACCCAATCTTTCATGAAAGTCTCCAATATTTTCATTTTCGTCCATCTTCAATTCTTCAAATCTCATAGCTAACATCTGTAGTTTTGACGTTATCACATATTTGGACCCTTTATGAATAGTCTGCAACGTATCCCACACTTCTTTAGCCAATTTACAGGCTGATATCATTGAGAAGCGTCCTTCATCAACAGCATTGAAAATTACGTGCAATGCTTGTGAGTTTCCAAGTGTTTTTCTTCTTCGGCTCCTGTCCATTCAGATGGATCTTTTAAAACTGTCTCTCCCTTATCGTTAGTAATCATCGGATGTGTCCAACCATGTAGCACTAAGTTCCATGCTCTTGTTGCCTATACCTGAATAAAGACTCTTATTCGTGATTTCCATATAGGATAATTGGAATCATCCAAAAGCGGTGGCCTAATAATTGATGCTCCTTCTTTTATGGACTTGTTTGCAAAATTAGGATTTGCACCAACTTGCTACCAAGTTCTAAATCGGTGACCTTTTTTTGATACCAATTGAAAAACCGAAGTGAGGTAGTAGTTTCACAAACTTTCCATTTTACAGTAGACGTCTGTAGCACAAACGAAAACAAAAATAATCAAAAATAAAGTAATAAAAAGCACCAAAAATTTGGTAACGTAGTTTGGCACACCTTGCCTATGTCTGCGGAGCCCTTACTCAGCTTCATATTTTCACCGAAGTACAATAGATTTACCCAAGGCTTTACTGAGCTGATACTACTCAACCATTGACACTATCTCTTAACCTCACTTTCAATGAAAGAATTTCACACCCAATAATACGATCACCTGGTACTAACCTCGACAGAGGATTTACACACACTGTTTAATAATAAAGATAATTAAACGAACAACTCAAGTGATTAAAATAACTAGAATAAAAAAAGAATACGCTTGAGATAAAAAGAACAACTTTCTAAAAGGTTCAGCTTTACTAAAATAAATCTGAAAGTCGTCGCAACAACAATGGGCTGATTCACATAAACACCAACATGAAGTCACAGCGTGTATTTTCCAACACCCAACACATGCACCACAGCTGATTGCAAAATATCTAAAGAGAAATCAACTTAATTTGCAAATTACGATTCACTCTGCTTCAGCTTAGCTGGTCAACTTCGTTGTTCTCTCGAGTGGTAAAACTAAAAGACAAAACATGTGGGCCATCGGCCACTAATACTTTTCAAGACAAGAGAAAGGTACCTCATCTTAAGTGGGACGTAGCTAGCACCCCTAGCCTTCACAGTCACTCATCTTTTCTCATTGGACACTGACAATCATTTTATTCAAGATTGGTACTTCGATATGGACTAGCTGCTCTAGTGTGACAGTCTACATGAATTTACACCACATCTTGCCAAGATACACATCAATTAGAGATAGAATCTATCACAATTAGAAGATTATCTCCAATAGTTTTTTTAATCCAATTCAAACAAAAATACTTGATTAGCTATCATCATCCAATTAATATCTTATAGATTCAATTAATAAAGAATGTCAAAACTAATTACTTAGATATATAATATATATCATAACAATTTTGTATTTAAACAGTAAGTGTCTGTCACTTTTCACCTAAAATAAAATATCATTTATTGTAAATTAAGCGTACTAATATTAGTTTAGTTCGATATAAAGTTAATGGGCTAAATATAGTTTACAGTCAAATTTGAGTTTAAGGACAACTTTAATTTTTATTTGAAAGCTAAAATCTTCAATTTTTTGTTATAACTTATAACTCATCAAGATAATATTATCTTAATCCATAAATTTAAAAATATAAAAATTAAAATAATGTTATTTTAATTAAATGTCGATTTGAATGATTTAAACTAGATTTGAAGGTTAGTTAAAACTGGGACAAAAGTTTAGGCAATTAAGAAGAATATGTTATATTAAAATGATTTCATTTTAGTGCATCCCAATCTAAGTTAAGACCGCTTTCGGGCGATTAAGAGATGGGCGGGATCCGGCTGAGCTCATTGCGATGGTGATCAATGCGGATAGAATCCCGTACTGAACATGTGAAACTTTCACATCAGTATCAGTTCACTTCCTTCCCAAATGGACCACAGCAACTTGCTTTGGTCGGAAACGACACGGTTTGCATTAAAGTTCATTGTTATGTTCTTCGGACAACTTGTCCTCACGACGAGGAATGATCAAATAAAGACAAATTAAGTACCAATAATGCTGAGATGAAACATGGCTTAATATTGCCTTGTGTTCGTTCAAGTAACTTTAGTCAATTTATAAATATTCATTGACGAAAATAATTGAACTTATCGTATTATCCTTACTAGAGGTAGATCTTGAGAAGAGGTTTGCATTTTTCTGTTTTTAGTGTAATGAAATCCTTCAAGTGCATCCAATAGTTGAAGAATAACAGTTTTGTTAATATTTAAAATTTATCAATTTATATAATTAATGTGAACTAAAAAAGCATTAAGTAAATATCTACTTTTTAAAATTCAACAAACTTTTACATGCGTTAGCTAAAAATAACAGCCACATGACATCCCAAATATTAGTTGACGTGACTATTTTAAAACGACAAAATGGCATCTTACATAAGACAAAGTGGTTAAATCGATAGTAAATTGGGCGAAGGGTCATACATTATTTTCAGCAAGTGTGTGAAGCAAATGAAGAGACCAAAACTGCTACTAAAGCAGCTGTAGATATTACGCATCTTTGGGAAGTCCTTACAGAGACAAAGTCGGGAGGACAGAGGTGAAGGAACAAGAATCGACAATTACCAAGCAAAGCAAGATATCTATGGCAGGTGATAAGGTTTCCACAATCAGCTCTTGCTGACTATCAGCATCTAATTAGTTAATAGGTCACTGGTTTCTCCTTTATTTCCTAAATATCTTGATCTTTTAGTTACGTGATTACTCTAGAAAATGACATAACAGAGTTTCACTAGATTATAAATTGAAACTTGAGTTTAATAAATTAAGATAATTTACAAGTTTAATTAGAATATCGTTTGATTATTTGATTGAAAATTTTAATATTTTTATGTACCACAAATTGTTCAATTTATTCTTATATATTTAAATATAAATGTATAGGTAAGTTGGATTATACCGTCATGATCAAACTTAGGTAGTTAGACTTTTTTAGAACAAGATTAAATTAGATAACTAGATTTACTATGTTAGAATATATGATCCAATGGGCTTCAGATCCAAAGACCATTGCACATGAACAAATGCTCAGCAGAGAAAAGACAAAGCAAAGCGTAGAGGACAGAGCATAAAGGGAAAATGCATGAAAATAGCAGTAGACACAGTGCACCACAGCACACCATCATTTGCACAGCCAACAGACACAGTACACCACAACACACCTTTATTTGTACAGCTTTACTTTTTTGTCGAGTAATGATTCAGTCTACTATAGAGAAAAATAAGCCCAACATGTATATATAAACATGTACATCATTGAATAGATATCTACGAAGAGCAACCCATTTCTCATTCTCTTCTCCGATCGCTCACTCCATTACTGGAGTTTCTTGCATACTATACACAAAAGTGCTAATTCATATATCCTAAAAGTTAAGCTGTTTAATTTAACAAAAAAAAAGTTAAGTTGTTTAATGTTTCAACTAAAAATTAAGTTAGATGGTAAACCATGCAACTACAGTCTTACATGTGCATAAAACTTTCTTTTTAGTTTTACCATTTCAAACATTCTTACGACTACAAAAACACAAAAGCAGAGAAATTGATTACTATTCCTAGCATATATTAGCAGCTACATCACCGATAGGAAATCGATAAATTCTATGTATAAAAATCATAACGAGTCTGTGGAAGAGCTCCTAAATCCTAGCGATGGTTTCTCGGAGGCCTTCGTCTTTCAACGTAGTCCCGATTTCACATTTCAATTTCAGACGCGGAAAGATCCAAAAATGTTCCCTAGAAAACACTTTCAGAAACCAACCGAAAAATATGAAGTTAAAGAGACGATAAAACAAATAGGAAAAAAAATAGAGCAAAAGCTTGCCATTGAGTCATGGAGAAACAAGGTTTTTGTGAGCAAGGTGATTTTGAGTGTGTTTAGTACATTATGATATGATAATGGGTCGGGTGTGGTGATGCTTTAAATATGGTGAGAGAACTATGAGAAATTTGTGATAGCATTGGCGATGCTTCAAATTTTTTTTTTGAGAAATTAAAAAACTCTCATTAATGAATGGCATGTTACAACGAGTGGATAGCTAGAGAACCACTTGCTCCCATAACCCAAATAAACCAAACGACAACGTGCGCCGATTACACGAGACAATACAACCAAAAAGAGAAACAGTTTTCTTCTTTACGGACGATCTCCCGACATTGCCCAATTAGGGTTGACGAAGGAAATCGACGAGGGTGAGGAAACTTTGTCGGCGAAGGGCCTCTCACTTGTCGACTTGCGGCAACAATCATTGATAGGTATTGGTCTTAGAACATCGATTAAATTAAGAATCTTTCCATAACACAGCTCATGTTCTCCAAATTTCAGCGAAGAGACTGATCTCATTAAGGCATTTGCAATCGGTGAACCCAGGTTGGAAACACCATCAAGGTAGGTCTCTGGATTTCTTACCCTTCACTACTCCTTCTGCTAACTCTCTTTTTAGAGAGCTGATATGCTGGCTTCTACTAAGATCCTGTGCCATGAAGGGAGGAGGCGGGCTAGGTTAACTGCATTGTAGGATGTAGCATATCACTACAGATGATAGGGGATCCAGGTAATTCTTCCTTGTATACTGCATAGATCCTTATCACTGAGATCTCGGTTCTACCAGTAGAGAGGTTTGAGATTTGGCTTACATTAATTGGGTATTATAAGAATAGGTATTTAGGTAGGCTATAATCTCCATATACTAGACAATCTACCACTGCAGTGTTGGTTCAACTGATGGTTGATCAATTGTTCCCTGATGCTTGTAGTAGTGAGCTCAATTATAGAATTTAGAGAGTTAGTCTGGTCTCTAAATCTTCTACTATTCCTTCCATTCCAAATAACCTGAGCACATGTAGCAGTCGACAATAACAAGATCACTTTCTCATGTTTAGTCATCTGCAAGTGAGGGACATCCAATAATATATCTATAATACCACCATTGGAGTAATCAGGAAAGCTTAGATAAGAGATCTTTGCCCAAACTTCCTTTGAGTGCAAAGAATAAATGATCTCTAGATTCATCCTCCTGCTTGCAAAGAATACAGGTCTTAGGAATGGTTAGGAAATTCAACCTATCCATAGTGCTTAGTCTATTCAGTATAATGAGCCAAAGTAGGAAACTCAAATTAGGTCTAAGAACCTTGTTCCATATCAGCTTATCCCATCCGACCAGATCAGTAGACCTCTCCCTCAATCTTCTTACATCTTTTGTAGTGATTTCTTAAATAGGAATTCCTTTCCATAAGGAGATATCCCTCTCCCCCTGACTTCTAAATTGAGGCAGGGATAGCAATCTCACCTCAGCTGGGGGGAGGGTCGAATTTCCATTACTAATAATTGCTTAAAGCTTTGAATCCTTAGGAAATTGACATAGAAGAGATCTGGCCAATTGATTATGAATTAGTGATCCATTACCTATCCAATTGTCATACCATAGAGAAATTCTATCTCCTGCTCCAATTCGGCATTGAATATGGTGAAACATATCCTCTCTCAATCTGAGCAGCTGGTTAAAGAACCAAGTATAGCTATTTTTGGGCTTGAGGGCCTACAAACTTCCTCTGTTTATTATTTAGGAATGGATCCAAATAGTCCACATGGTCTGTTTATCACTGAGTAGTTTCCAAATCCGTTTGGAGGTAAGAAGTTTGTTTTTGCTGAATATAGAATCCAAGCCTAACCCTCCTTCTTCTCTTGGTTTGCATATTGTCTTCCAACTAACCTTTGCTAATCCTTTTTCTCCATTCCCTTTACCCTATAAGAATTGTTTTATCAGTTTTTCAATTGTTTTGATAAGCCCTTTTGAAAGAAAAAGATAGGAGCACCAGTAGGAATTCAGAGACAAAATCACAGATTTCAAAAGTTGTATTTTCCCTCTATAAGATAAAGCTCTATTTGCCCAAGCCCCCAATCTTTTCTGAATCTTATCAATCAAAGGAATGTACTCACAAAACCTTAGTCACTTTGAAGAGATAAGGATCCCCACGGATATATGGAGCAGCCTCAAGGATTTGAAGACAAAGCTCATGCAGGCTATTTATGTAAACTAAAGAAGGCTCTATATAGGTTAAAGCAAGCATTAAGGGCATGGTATGGTAAGATTGTTGAATTCTTAATACAAAATGGATACACATTGGGTCTGCTAGACTTTAGCTTGTTCGTGAAAAAATGAGAATGGAATGTTGCCAATAGTGCTTATCTATGAGGATGATCTTATCATTACTAGTGATAATGAAAAAGAAGTTCAGCAGATTTGAAGTAGTCCCTCGGTGCGCTTCCAAATGAAGGAACTTGGTGAGTTGAAGCATTTCCTCAGACTTGAAGTAGAACAAGTTAAAGAAGGATTATTCTTATGCCAACAAAACTATATTAAGGACTTGTTGCATAAGTTTTGAATGCTTGACTGGAGACCAGTTTCTACCCAAATGGAGGTGAATACTAAACTTTATTCAAAAGAAGGTTGCAAGTTAGAAGATCCAACAATGTATTGATAGCTTGTAGGAAACTTGATTTATCTGAAAATAATACAGCCTGACATAGCATTTGTTGTTGGAGTGGTTAGTCGATTTATAGCAAATCCAGGAAAATCTCACCTAGAAGTAGTCCAACGCATACTCAGGTATATCAAAGGAACTCTTGATCTAGGACTACTACATAAAAAAGGGAAGCACATGTAAGGTAGTGGGGCATTGTGATGCCAACTATGCTAGAGACCATAATACTAGAAGATCAGCCACTGGATTTGTGTTCAAACTTGAATGTGGGGCAATCTCCTGGTGTAGTAAAAGACAATCAACAGTCTCTTTGTCAACCATTGAGGCTAAGTATTGTGCAACAGCAATAGCAGCAAAAAAAGATGAATGGATAAAACTACTAATGGTGGATCTCCATCAATCAATGAACTATCCAATGGAGCTACATTGTGATAATTAATTATCAATATGTCTGGCAGAAAATGTACACTATCACTTTTTTCGAGAAAAAGTGTTACAAGGCCATATCAAGATGAAATATGCAAAGATAGAAGACCAAGTTGGAAATTCATTTACTAAAGGAATCAAGAGAACAAAATTTGAAGAATTTAGAAGACAACTTGGTATGAGTTCAAGAACAAGAAAGTAGTTGATGAGGGGGAGTGTTAAGAGAGAGAGAGATAGAGACCGACATCCTCTCTTGATAACTCTAGAGACTTCTCATTTGCCCTATGTACATAAATAACATTTATTACTCAAACTTTCCATAATATTCTAGAATAACATCTAGAATATTATAAAAGTGAAAGTCAGTTGTTAACTGACTTAAGGTGTTTATAAAAGGAGCCAAGCTCCATAATGTGTGCGTGTGAGTGACCAACAATTAATTAATTGTGAGTAAGTGAAAGTGAGGTGTGTGTCGTGAATGTGAGGTGTGTGTTAGTGTGGAGTGAAAAGTTGTGAGAATATTATTATTGTAAAATATTACAATCAATGTATTATGTTTTGAGTTTCTTTTTCAATTGAGTCATCCACACACTCTGATAAAAATCAATATGCTTTAACCCATAAACACATTTGCATGAAATGAGTTTTGCATCTTTGTGTTTGAGTGCATGTCTCATTCTATCTTAGAGCTTGAATTTTTTCTTCCATTGGTTTCCTTCGTTCTTAATTTATTCTTAATAGCTTCTTTGTATGTACTTAGCTTTTCATTTTCTTCTGTTAAAGCACATTAGCATATTTAGGATTTAGTTACTTATTATCATGGATTTCCAAAGTAGTTCTTTTGGATTTTATTCTTCAATATCTTCTTCAATTTTTTTTATGCTAAGTTGATTTTTCTTTTTTGGGTGACATTTAATTTTTCTTTATGTCATGAACTCTTAGTTTTA
Organism: Erythroxylum citrifolium; assembly: GCA_026284465.1. Lineage (NCBI taxonomy): Eukaryota > Viridiplantae > Streptophyta > Magnoliopsida > Malpighiales > Erythroxylaceae > Erythroxylum > Erythroxylum citrifolium. The sequence continues at coordinate 169,975 of JANKOE010000027.1, read as the reverse complement.
AGCTTATAACTTCTTAAAAGATTATATATTTCAGCAAGACAGAAGAACTTTCCTTTCAATAATTTCATTTTGTTATGGCATCTTAGGACATATCAATTGTCACTAAATATTGTATTATATTAGATAATTATATAACTTATAAGATGTATATTCTCCCTCATTATATGGGCATAAAAATTATAATTTTCGTTTTTACTTTTTTTCTTGAACTATTTGAACTTAGAAAGGCTTCTAATATTTATTTCATAAAATAAATCTGTACATACCTTTAAAAATCATCAATGAGGGTGATCATAATACAGAGCCCACTGAGCTATAAATACTTTTCTACTTTAAAAAGTCAATTCTAAACTTTTATCGAATATCCAAAATACTCTTCAATATAGTAATATTTAACTAATACGTCATTATATGAAAAACAGGCTTCAATTTACTAAATCCATCATCTGAAGACACTATCCATTTGAGCCATAAATTAATCATATAAGTAGGTCAAAAATGATTACATTACCGTTCATATAAGAGAAAAACTCATCCAACACAAATAACTCACACGTCCTAAATAGCATGCACAAATCAACATTCTCAAATTTCCCTGTTCTGTCTACTTGTGCTGTCTTTGCTGACTCTTATTTACGGATTCCAGTCATCTAACTGATGTTTCAATCTAATTCAAGATTCAATAGACCCTTACATCATTTGATCCACCACATAATTTCCTGATGAAATAAGATGAGATATAGAACGTAGATTCTTTTTCATTTCGAAAACGTGGTACACTATGAACTGTACCTGGTGAGAATTCTACTTTGCCTACTAGTTTAGCATGTAATTATTAATGAGGACTATGTTTTCACATAATGACTGTCATTGGTAGCTTGTAATTAGTGGTTGTCACCACTCACACAACCCATTTTCCTTAGTCACTTATTAAGACAAGAGATGTCTTTCCTAATATGCACGAAGCTGCTATCTTTTCTTCAATTAGGTCTTCTTAGTCAGATTATTTCATAAAAGCCTCATTCTTCTTCTTATCGTTGGTGTGACAGGAGGTGACAACATATACTTCTACTTCTTAAATCGACTATTGCAAGCAAAATGTTCCCGCTCTTCACAGTTGTAACACCGATTACTTTTTCGACAATATTTCTTTTCATTTTGTCTCACTTGATTATCATCCCTTTTTTCTATTCCTCTTCAACGAAGATACCAACCATCTCTTTATGTAATTCCTTCTTGATTGGCTAGAATATTTTTCAACTCAACAGAAGCGATTGTTTATCTCAACTACTTATCGAGTGACGAGACTTAAAATTTGACCTTAATCCAAGAACTAAAATTCTTCTCATACGTTTCTGTGTAATTTTATTTTATGGTCCAACATTGATATTTCGTGACAGATGACAAAAGTTCTATTGAAATATCGATTCAGCAATGGCCTTAATGTCGTCGGTATTTCTATCTAGACTTCCACGCAATGTTCAAAGATGAGATACTAATTTCTAACAGACTCCTTAAGGCAGTAAAATTACTTGCATGTAAGATTTTTAAAGATATGTTGCAGACACTACCATTTTTATTAAAACTTATGCTAGCAAGAAGACATAGCATCCATAGAATAGCAGATATTATGTAGATATCTGCACAGATAAAAGCATAAACATCTGCCTTTAATTGAAATGTGGTTTGGCTATGACGTGAAGAGGTACTGTCCTGTGCATGGAGATCCCAAAAGCTTCTGTATTGTCAATGTCTTGAGGTCTGACACCAGAAGGGAGCTCCCAATCAAAACTATGAAGCAGTTGAGCAAGAGCAAGCTCAATCACGGCTGTTCCAAAGACAATTGCCGGGCAGCTTCTTCTACCTGCTCCAAAGGGTAGCAACTCAAAATCCTGCCCCTTGAAGTCCATGGTACTGCCCACAAATCTTTCCGGTTCAAAAGTCTCAGGATTTTCCCAGAGTTGTGGGTCTCTACCTATCGCCCAGACATTGACGTAAACCCTAGTATTTGCTGGAACATTGTACACACTAATGGTAACATCTTCCATAGATTCTCTGGGAACTAAAACAGGAACTGGTGGATGGAGCCGAAATATCTCTTTGATAATAGCTTTCATGTACTGGAGGTTGGGAAGATCACTTTCTTTCACATGTGGTCTGTCTCCTACGATTTTCCTTACTTCAGCCTGTGCTTTCTCCATGACTTTGGCATTCATGATTAGCTCTGTCATCGCCCAATCAAGGGTTATGAATGTTGTATCGGTTCCAGCAGCAAACATATCCTGCGTACGGAACAATCAAGAGAAAGATCAGGATCCTGGAATTACAATTTACAGGTAAACCCAGAGAGAAATGAAGTAGTCTATACGAACCAAGATGATGGCTTTGACGTTATCCATTGTAAGGGGCATTTCAGCAGACCCATTCTTCTGTATGTCAAGCAAAACGTCCACCAAATCCTTTTGCTCCCCTGTTTTTTTCTCAGTTCTTAGATGTTCAGTGATGACCTCATCGAAGAACTGGTTAAATCGTCTGAAAGTGTTCTGGAGTTTTGACTTCATGCTTGATAAATTGTGAACAAACTCCAAAGAAGGAAAATAATCTCCCAGACTGAACCCTCCAAGCAATTCTTGGTAATCATCAAGCAACTTTTGGAATCCATGTCGATCATATTCCCCACCTTCAGAGAAACCCTTGCCAAGTGCAACTCTGCACAGGACATCATTTGCATATAAACCAATCATTTTACTCAGATTGGTAATTTTGGGATAGAACTCTGCAATCCGAGTTACCAAGCGAGCTACCTCTTCTTCTCTAACAAAGCTGAAGGATTGAACCCTTTTGATACTAAGTAGCTCAAGAATGCAGATTTTCCTTACGCTCCTCCAATAGGCACCGTAAGGAGCAAAAACTATATCAGTGCAGCCATAGAACAGGCTCTTGGCAGACAAAAGTTGAGGACGGCTAGAGAGAGCAAGATCGTGGGTTTTCAGTACTTCCTTTGCCAAATTAGCGGAAGAGACTACCACAGTCGGGATTTCACCGAGTTGTAAGAAAATGATCGGACCATATTTGTCAGCTAATCTGCGAAGAGATAAGTGAGGCATGTTACCAAGCTGGTGAAGGTTCCCGATGATGGGTAACTTTGCAGGGCTAGGTGGAAGATTCAGCTTTCGTTTTCTTAAGTTATCCTGCAACAGAAACATCAACACTATTGCTACCAAAATGGATGCCAAAGTGAAGAAAAGCTTCCAACTTTGGTTCAGCCATTGAAGTAGATCCATCGAAGTTTTGTCTTACAGGAGTGAAGGGGTTATTTGGACGATACTGCAATTGCTTGGAATGGTAAGTTAGAGATATGAAGGAGAGGTCATAAGCTATAGGTTCAACGATGTTGATTTGACTAAAGCATGTGACTATTTTATTCTTTTCTGGTTCTTAAAGTCTTTCACTCACTAGGGCAAAATAAGCCTTTTGTCTTAGAGGACTGAGAGATAAGATTTCTTAGGTGTCTTATTATATCTTATAAATCTCAATTATTTATTTATGTAAATTTTATGTTTATTTATGCGGGACTCACGTAAAGCTCACATAAATAAATGACTGAAATTTATGGGACAAAATAAGACACCATAAAATTTAACAGAAAATCTGACCTCCAAAGGAGTTATTTGGACGATACTGCAATTGCTTGGAATGGTAAGTTAGAGATACGAAGGAGAGGTCATAAGCTATAGGTTCAATGATGTTAATTTGACTAAAGCACGTGACTATTTTATTCTTTTCTGGTTCTTAAAGTCTTTCACTCAGCAGGGGAAAATAAGCCCTTGCACTTTTATGATGATTTGGAAATTAACGAAAGGGACTATGTTTTATAATTTTCATTAGCTTTAATTTAGCGAAACTTAATCTAATTAAACTAAAGCTTCCAAATTGACGACATGACTTTTCTTTTTGGTTTCTACAATTTATGTTCTTACCGGAACACTTTCTACCATTTGTAGATCGGGAAGCCATAACACTTCAAACATATTGTAAAAATCGTAGACACTTTAGGGATTTGAATCTAGTAAAGAGATCAAAAACCAGAATGAATGGTTATTCTCAATCATACGAAGCAACAGAAGGATGGTGTATATACCTTCACTGTTTATACAAAATGATAACAACTATTACATAAAACGCAAATCAACTAAAAACTATACTATTCAACAATAGTCTACACTATACAAAAGAATACTATATTCTACACAATAAATACAAATGCAGAAATGTTTTACAACCCTCCCTCAAGGTGGTGCTTGGTGCCAATCACTCAAGCCCAACTTGAAAAACAAAAAAGAAAAAACCAAAGCTGGCAAAGTCTTAGTAAACATATCAGCCAAATGAAACTTTGAAGAAATATGTTGAGGAAGCCTTTTTTTTTATACTTATCTCAAACTAGATGACAATCAGTCTCTAAATGCTTAATCCTTTCATGAAAAATAGGATTAGCAGTGCTATGAACAGCAGCCAAATTGTCCCACCATAAAGGGATAGGAAATGAAATGGATATGCGAAAATCAGCCAATAAATAAGAAATCCATTGCAACTCACAGATCATAGTGGAGAGACTATGATATTCAACCTTTGCGGAAGACTGAGAGGTGGTGGATTGTTTCTTAGTTTTCCAAGAAATCATAGCATCACCGAAAAATACACAAAATCTTGTTAAGAACCATCTACTAAAAGGCCATGAAGCCTAACCTGCATCACAAAATGCTTGTAATGAACAATAATTGTTATAAGGAAAGAATAAACCTGTAGATGGAGACTGCTTTAGATAATTGGGCACATGAATCGTAGTGATCATCCAATGTTATTCAATAGGAGCCTAAGTAAACTGACTCAATTGTTGAGTCGCATGTGTGATGTTGGGCCCCGAATTTTGTTCATTGAAGTTAAGCATGATTTAAATAATTTTGAGGTCTTGATAGATTAATTATTTTTATTTTTTGGAGTTAATAAGTATGTTAATGTGAGTAAGATTATATAACATAGGTTAATTGAATTATAATGTTAAGGTGGTAAGATTGCATGAGGGCCAAAATTGGCAAGTCACTTAAGCATTTAAGTTACAAGGCATATAAGGAAGGGTATAAGGGTCTTTGTACAATCATTAATGGCAAAATTGAAATAAGAAGTGTGGGTTTGCTTTTAAGGAAGAAGCATGAATGAAATTGAGAGAATAAACAAAGAGAAGAGAAAAGAAAGAAGGGAGTTCGGTGGAGAAGAGGAGAAAAGAAAAAGAAAAGCTAGGTTTTGATTTTTCTAAGCCTTCAAGAGTGATTTTGAAGTTGTTCAAGAAGGGAAAAAGGAAGAGGAGGATTAGAGCTCTCATTCAAGGCAAGAAACTCTTCATTTGGTGAAGATTTAAGGTAAGTTTGATCTTAATATTTTGGATTTTTGAAAGGGTTTTGGTTCATATAGCTTAAGAAATGTATGGGTTTAAGAATTCTAGGATCAATTTTAGTGACTATACCTTGTAGGTTTCTCAATTGGAACGCCTATTGATTTGGGAATTTTTGTTAATGTTGAATAAAATCAAGAGAGAGGCAAGAGGAGCAAGAGTAGAGGCTTTTTTAGCAAGGTTTTCAAGCAAGAAAATTAAGGTGGGTTCCATATTTATAATTGAGTAATGAGCCACTAATGTTTTCTTTTGGATCAAGAGAATAAAATGATTTCAATTACTTCATTTGATCATAAAAATGATAAATCAAAGGGTTTTCAAAAAAATTGCATGTTCATGAAAAAACAAGTTTATGAAATGTTTCCATTTTGGGCAATCTGTTTTTAAGTCATGAATTACATGTTATATGGGTTTGGTTTGATCCGTTCTGTATGTCAAGTGCACTTTGACTAAAGGCTTCTCCCGCCTGCTCGCTAGTGGCATGGAGCTCCTTTACGGACTCCCCTAAGTTCATGGCTACGTAAAATCATTATATGAGATTGCGATGGTACGTTCTGTTCACGGCTACACAAGGCCATTTTATGGAATTGTGTTAGTACGTTCTGTTTACGGACCTACCTAAACCATTTCTGATGTGCTTATGTGTTTATGATTTGTAACAAGTTTGATGAATTCATGATTTATGATATTTATGAATTGCTTGATAAGTTGTGAATTTGGGAAATATGTGTTACATGGATTTCAATGTGAATTTTACAATGAAAATAAATATTTCAATGATTTTTGCTTGTTTCTCGGTTATAAATTTGTTACCCACGAGCTTTTAAGCTCACCCCCACTTTCCGTCCCATCCTTAGGTGACGAGAATGAGATCAAGTGACAGTGAGTCAAGGCATCACTCCAAATTTGAATGTTTAGCTTTGTTTTGGAGTAATTTATGTAAAACAAAACTGTAATTGCATTTTGAGCAATTATCATTCAAGTATCTTATGTAATTTGTTGATTTTGTGAAATGATGTATTGTGGCATAAGATTCCAATAAGGCTTGTAAACACTTATCTTATTTTGTTAATGAAATATGAATTGTGAATGGATGATGTTAAGGTGAAGTTAGGTATGTTTGAAGTCATTAACTTGAAATGATGAATCTTGAGCATGAAATATTGTTATATATATAAATGAGATATTACGGAAAAGAAAGATAGGATTTTTGGTGAATGATGAGATGTTATTGAATACAAGGAGTCAAGGAATTGAGGTTGAGAGTTTGATGAATTCCAACTGGTAGCTGAATTGTTATGAATGATGTTGTAATAGAGGAAGTGAAGTTGGGATAAGTTTCAAGTTTTTCATAAGGTTATGAACTTAAAGGAAAAACTATATCGATTTAGATAGAATTAGACAAAGTTGTCTTCATATAAGTTGTATCTTGTCCTTCTAGCTTTCTAATGATATAAAGTATGTGATTTTTGGATATCGGAGATGAGAGATCTGATTGTTTGAGTAGGTAATGTTGCATAGGACGTGTTTCCCGAACAACTAGAGTAAACAGAGTGATATCGCACTAGAAAGAGTTGAATTTGGGAAGATTATGAGTAAAAGGGATGTTAGGATGCATTTAGGCTTCATTGGAGGGGTCTTGGAGAGTCGAAATTTTTGTTAAACCCGAAGGTTACATGGTCAGGCTGTGTAAAATCACGTTGGTCGTGTATTCCGAATGCTGAAAAACTGCCAGACCAGAAAGTCACACGGCTGGTGCTTTATCCAAATGATAGAATTTCACTTCAGAGTCTTCATGAAAGTTGTATCTATAGAAGTTATCTTTCAAACCGTCCAAAAATGATGTCAATCAGACATCTGTAGTGAAAGTTATAGCAATTGCGCCGAGCTAGGAACAAAATGATTGGGCACACGAGCATGGTTGATTCTTTTGGCCATAACTTCATCATTCGACCTCCAAATTAAGTGATTTTTAAAGCAATAGATTCCTAAGAAATTGTTCTACCTCTCCATAAAAATTTGTAGCTTTTGGTTTTGATTGAAAAATATTGATGGAAAAAAATGAGGGGTCGGTTGGAAGAGCATGACTTGGTTATGAACATACTTTGGATTTTCAAGCATATCTTAAGCTATAGAGCTCTAAATGAGATGGTTCTTGTTTCAAAATAAACTAAAGACTAAGAGCTACAATTTTGAAAAAGTCAATTGTGATTTCATTCCGTGGGCTCACCTTTGTGGCTTGAGATGTTACGAGAATGATGAGGAACCGATAATGGCTAATGAGGGTACATTGACATAACCCTACAAGGAAACCAGCTCACGGTTTAGGACTCCGCAAGCGTTGGGCTCCGAAATCAAGCAGGGTCCAACAGTTGTGGTATCAGAGTAAGAGTTGGATTTCGAAAACAAGCAGGATCCAACAGTTAGGGTTTGAATCATGATAAATTAGATAATTCTTCTACAATTTTTGGAATGCCATTTTAATCAAAGAAGTTTATTTTATTGTTGTTGATAGAGGGACTTAAATGCCTTTTAAATTTCTTTACTACAACCTTAATGGATACTAATTTAGTCGTATATAATAAAAAAATCATCTTAAAAGAAATATTGAACATTTTGGGCTTTTTGTATTTGTAGTTTTTTCTACTCTATATTCTTAGCAGCTAGTCTTATGAGAACTTGAATAAGGAGATAGGGGATCTCCTTTTTCTTATTCCTTTGACACGATTGAAGATTTGAATGGACTATCTATTGACCAATACATAAAATGAGGTTAAAGTGATACATTATTTCAACCATTTGATGAATTAGATAGGAAAGCCAAAGCCTACTACATTATTAAACAAAAAGTTCCAATTGACTTAATCAAAAGCTTTACAAAAATCTATTTTTAGGGAACAACCTTTAATGTCTATTTTTATGCAGTAATAGTTGAAGATTTTTTTGCGTCAATAAGATGTAGTCCCCAATCCTCCCCATATGAAAGTTCTTTGTGTTTTTACATATTTCTTAGATTATTATCATATTTATAGGTTTAGAATTATGTTATTGCGTGTGTTTGTTTATATTCTAAGTGTTTATGTGGTTTAGAGCATGAATTCAATCCTAATTTTTTGTTTCGTGAGGTGTTTGATGTGTTTGGGAGCATCAGAAATCAGGAAATTGAAGAACAGAGAAGACGCAGGAAGCTAGAAGTAGGACACAATCATGCCACCTTGGAGCACAATCGTACATGGCCAGTATAGGAATAGATGATCTTTGGCATGATTGTGTTCTATGAGGAAAAACGTTGGAACATGATCATGACAAAAAGTTTCTAGGCGCAAATTTTTCATTTGTTTTACGGTTCAAGGCTATTTTTAGAACCAAACAAAGTGGGAAAACCCTAGACAGGAACCTAAGACACTAATACACTATATAAGAATGTGAAATACAATAAAAATATAGTAACAGTCATAATTAAAAATTAACCAAAAGTGAGAGATCAAGAAGAACATCCAAGAATTCCAACTTTTTAGATCAAGACCTTAACGAGCTTTTCTTCTTTTCCTTTAGTTCTTTCATTATCTTTGATGTGTAATCTGAATTCTTTGATGTTAAACATGTTTATAAAGTTCTAAATTTTAGATCAAGATTTATTTTGGAATTATTTTATGGCCTTTAATTATTGTTGATTTCAATACATATTGGATGTTTATGAAAATTGTTCATGCTTAAAATTGTTAACAAATAAAGAAAGTGAGTTAAAAGTAATTAGTGTTAGATTGCACAAGGAGAGTTGGCAGTTTAATAGACCTATAATTATCAAATTAACAATCATTCAAAGAGAGATCTTTTTTAAGAAATTAATTATCTAGTAGATAGCTTTATATCTAATTGAATAAGTTAGGGAACGTTTTACGAATCGAGAGATTGCAAATCTAGAAATTTCGAATTGAATTAGGGTTAATTGATTAGATCTTTAAAGAGAGTAATCAATACCTTAGGAAAGCTAGGATCAAACATATAATTGAATCAACAAGATTAAAGGAAACAAAATAAGAAAAGAATAAGTCCTAATTATTCCATCTTAATCAAAACCCAAAATTCTATTGGTAATTCATTATTTATTTTCTTATTTGTTTTGTTTTATTATTTGTTTTAATTTTTTATTTAAATTTAATTCAAATCAATGTATGAATACCTTATACAAAGTTGGGTTCAAATTGTTAACACTTGGATAATCCTCCTGGGAATAATAACCTCTTATACTACAAGATACAATCCTTATACTTATGTTGTATTGAGAGTTTTATTATTAGATATAAAAATTTCTCAATAATAGGCTTGAAGTCTTATAGAATTAAGGGGTTAGGAATCTTTGAAGTAAGGTATATAAAGGTTTCCTTTAATTCTCTAAGGATCTTATCTTTATAAAAGAATTCCATAATGGCTTTAAAGATAGTGTCACTATATACCTTATGATTTCTGAAAGAAATAAGCATTAAATTCAATAGGTTCTAGAGCTTTATTAGTATTTAAACTATATAGAGCTTTCACAATATCTACTTTCATGAAAGGCTTAATGAGGAATCAATTTGCTCTTGTAGGATCAAATGAGGGACAAAGGTTTGATTATAATTTTTTATACAATCATTTAATTTCTTATCTTAGTTAAGGAAGTAAGAAGATTAAGTTAAGATTGTGTGTCTTGTTGCAACTACATTTACAACTTTAAAAAGTGTTTACAACTTTATGATGTTAATGATCAGCTTTGCATTCTATGCAATCTTTGCTTTGAATCCATCAGTAATTTTCTTTTCAATGTGTATAATGTAGAGTTATTTGGATCAAGATGCAACTTATGATAGAGATGTATTGCCCTTACCAAGAGTGGCAATACTTAAATGGGCTAATAAGATTCACAGTAATAAGAGGCGTAAGCACTTAGACATTAGTATTTGTATAACTTGTTCTATTTACTCCATTTAGAGGGAAATAAATAGTAGGTGATTCAAGAACTTGAAAAGGGAAAGTTAATTATGATATTGCTTACAGGGTTTTTTATTGGATTAGAGAAATATTGCAAGTTTATATTACAGAAAGGATGGCTGCTTCTTTTAGAAGAAGATGGAGTTTGGAATGAGTTTTAATTGGTTATTTCTTCTAATGATGTTCTAGGGTAGCATGAGTATTATATTTCTTTCCTTATAATTACACAATTGTCCTTGTACTTTGTTCCTTTGATGCTCATTATTGAGCTTTGATGAATTTTTTATGTTTCAAAAAAATTTAAGGCAAAAATTCCTAAAGAGTGAAAAATGAAAAGATGTTTATATTATAATTTTAGATAATAATTTTTGGGATGTTTGCTTGATTATATGGCTTTACTTATAAAGTTGTTGAGGGTTTTTTATTCAAATAAGAAGATATTTCTGGATTATATATATGATGTGTACATAGAGTTCGCAAGACAATTATGAATGTTTTTAAAAGAAAGGACAAATTGCATAAATCTTATGTAGCTTTTCTTGATTGGAATAGAAAAAGCATCTTACTCAAAGGATCCACCTAGTAGCTAACTTTCTCAATTATTACTACTTATACAATAAAGACGCATGTAAAAAATACAGATATAAAGGGCAATCCTTTTATTGTGATTGAATACAAATGTATTCTCTCTACCAAAGAGCAATTAAAGTTAACAAATGAAATTAAATTGTATTAAGATTTAAACGGTTTTGCTATACTCAAAGAGGGAACTAATCATGAAAATAATATAGCGTGGTAAATTTTCATAGTTTTAGTTTCATTCTTACTTATCAATATTATATTTTTATATTTTGTTGTAACCTTTTATTTAAAATACATATTAGTAGTGTAGATTAACTTTTCTCACTTCTTCCACCATATTAACTGCTCTTATTATTTACCTTCATTACAAAAACATGACACACTTCTTTTTCTATCAGGAAAATCCCACTGAAGACATCGATTTATTTTTAAATATTTTTAAAGAACAAGGCCGACATTGTTATGGCCTTGTTCTTAGGGTTGCTTCGCCGGACCCATCTGCTTTCGTGCCATGCGCTTTATGCCTCGAGATGGTTGGGATCGTTGTATGTAGAGGCATGAGGAGATGTAGAGGTTTGGTTTTAGGGATCGTCGGTAGATCTGCTTCGGCTAAGTATTCAGCTACCAGACGCTTGGCTTTTAAGATGAGTGTGCTTTACTTCGATGCTCACGATGTACGTATCTCACATTTGAAGTGAATCACATGTTAATACAGTACCTAATAATGATATATAAAAGCACAAGAAGGGGGGTTGAATTGTAGTAAGTTTTTCGTTAAACCCCTTTTAAAAAAACTTCTTTCGATTAATCGGAACTTATTCATTTCTAAAGGATTTTCTAAAACTAGTATGAAACAGTAATATTGAAAATCACGATTAAGAGAGAGAGAGAGTTGAGAG
>JANKOE010000027.1:82784-97725 GCA_026284465.1 Erythroxylum citrifolium | reverse complement strand
ACGAAATGAACAATGTAATGAGTTGATATAGTTGATAATGCTAAAGAGGACATGAACTGTTTCTAATGATTTTTAGGCCTTTGGGAATGTTGAGGAGACAAATATACAGCATAATACAAGAGTTAATTACGATGTAATCATTACTATGTGGTATTACTATTTTAGAATGTTTGCTATTTTAGAATGTATCTAAAAAATCATGACTTGTTCAATATTACAGCACATTCTAGAAAAATAAAATAATTTGATTAAATGATTAAGAAAGAAGGAAGATTGTTATAAAGTTGAGTTTGTTAAGATGTTTTTAAAAAGGTCTACCTTCTACATAGAAGGACGTAAAAATATAAAGTATTTATACAATAAGAATAACATCATGCTCCATCCACCTTAAGTGATTTAGGGTATAACATACTAAATACACCTTTGAATTGATACATTAATTGGGATATCATATATTCCTAACAAATAAATGATATCACATATCCTATACTAGATCTATCACAGTATGAATGCTAGTAAAATCATGATAGTACTAGCGTTTACTACCCACTAACCAAAAACTTAACTTACAAGTTAACATATTACTAACTCCTAATTTAATGGCAACATATGTTTACTAGAGGCTAAATGAGAAAGGTGTTGCAAAGGACTAAAATAGATGAATAGTATAGATTTGAACAGCAAAAGGAAAAAGAGATGTTTTTAGTGTGATGAGAGGTATACATTAGGATATAAATGCAAAACAAAGCTATGGAATCTCTTTATGGTGGAGGATGAGGAAAAGGATGACAAATTAGCTAAAAGTAATAAGGAACTAGTTACTGCTTCAGCAGTAAATGTTCTTGAACCTCTATTATTTTTATTGCATGTAATTTCAGTAGTGCATGATGACAAGTATAAGTAGATCGGAGTAGTAAGGTATTTAAGGGAAAGGCTCTCAATTTTTTGATTGATATAAGGCTCAAGTGAGTAATCAATGTTGTATGTTCAAGTTACTTGGTCTAATTAAGTATCAAATGCATGAATTAACTTTGGACTTAGGGTTAAAGACAATGATATTAATGAGAAGATAATTGAATCATTAAATGTTTGATTCAAGAATTTACAGATTTATTATATATACCTAAGATAAGTTTACCTTTCATTATAAAGTAATTCATTAGCAAGGAGGATTTGGTCCCTAGATGAAGTAGTATGGATTAGAAAACCTAAAACTAATAAGTAGTCTAAACTAAATAGAAGAGTGATTTTGATGGATTTTGATTAATGAAAAATTTAAACAACATAAATTAGCTATCAAGAGAATCAATAATACGGTGAATTATTATAAAACAATTCAATACGATTCAATTAACCTACAATAAATATATTAGTTTGGACTAATGAGTTCTCCTACAATTGCAAAATTCTTTATAACAAAGTTAAGAGATCATCAACTTCACTCACTTTTCCCTTATCTTGAAGTATGATTTCAGCTTCAGAGCAAGTGCAGTAATTGAAGGTTATGTTTTTGCTAAACGATAGTTAACCTCAAGTTGGGAGTTCCTCATGGTTAGGTTTTTGGGAGGTCCTTAAGTGGATTGCACTTCTTTAATTAATTAGCCTTAAGTACATGAGCAAAATGATATTATTAACTGTTTGATTAAATAAAATCGTTTCTTATAAAATTTATCATTAAAATACTTTTAAAATGAGTAAAAAGGGTTTTTCATGGATGAAAAGTGAAAATTATGTGCTTCCACAATATAATTAGAGATAATGGTTTGAATTTTGAAGGGAAACAAACTTAAAAGAAAAGCAACAAAGTCATATAAATTTCCTTGTACACTTGGGAGACACAACTATGTACTGTGAACTTCGAATCAAACATATGCAAAAATCTAGTAAAATAAAGAAAGCTAATTGCCTGAGACAAATTTCCAATTTCCAAATCAAGAAAAGACGGTGAGAGGGGACATGAAAGATATAGGATTAAACTAAGCTAATGTTATTCAAAGCCGTAAACCCTCTCACAACTTTCATCGAACAATTCAAATGCATCCTTCCTTAACATACTCTCACACAATGCATAGCCAAATGCATTGTATTACAGATTATCATAACAAATGAATAAACACTCTTGATTTCATAATAAACCATCCACTTCAATCAACTCAATAAACAACATTTTTCCCACATTAATCGCAAGCAAATAACTTCAATTACTTACCTCAACCAGAGCTCCCACTGTAGATGACAGAAGGACGTCAACTGTTGAAGAGTGGCTCCAACGATTCCAAGGGCGACAGAAGATGAGAAAGGTCGCTCCAGGGAGAGGGAAGGGACGGTGGCTCGACGGAGATCCTAACTTACGTAGAATATGATGGCTCCAGCGAGAGGGAAGACACGGTGGCTCGATGGAGATCCTAACTTACGCACATTATGATGACTCCAGGGAGAGGGAAGGGACGACGGTGGCTCCGGGAGAGGGAAAGGAGAGTGCGATGAAGGATGGGTTTCTTTAATTTAGGTAGATTATGAGACGACGTCGTTATGAGGGGCGGGAGATTAAATTTATAAAACGTTGTCGTCTTGCTTGGGCGGGTTTCGGGGAGAAAGGCTAATTTCCTGGCCTTTCCCAACGTCTAGCTCTCCAAGACGTCGTGGATAGTACTTTGCCACGTCCTACTACCAAAACGACGCAAAAAACATGACTTTTCCACAACGTCTGCATCCAACGTCGCCGACTTTTCCCACCTCTCCTGACGTCTAAAAAGACGTCGCGAAAGCCACCTACATTTCGCGATGTCTTCTCCGAAGACGACTCCAAATGCTTGTTTTTGTTGTAGTGTCATGCATTTCAATATGATGAGATGCTTCATTTCATCTGCTATGCTTTCATTAACTTTCATTTTGGTGTGCTCATGTCATATAACTAACTCCTCAGACCTAAGTCCAACATTTATCAATAAATTGTACACGCATTTCATATAAAGTATACAATTCATAAAGAAGCACATATAAGTGAGTTTATACATCTAAGTTGACTCACAATAGACTCCAAAAATGCTAGTGCCTTGATGTTCCGGTAATGTCTGGATGTTGACAATCACCTTGTGCATCTATTATCATGCAATACATACACACATAGTTCACAAATCACTAATTTGTTTAATCTTATGAATATACAATTATGCATATGTATATGTGTCATGTTTCAATGCATGCTCAACTTACTTTTCGGGTATGTATTCTTATGTATAGATCTTTATTATTCAATTTGTGCTTATACACCCTAAGACCAATCAAACATTGTAGCTTGTACACTACCATTTTGCAATCAGGTTTATACATTTAAGTAAGCTTGATTTACTCCAAATTAATCAACCATACATTTCACTTACCTATGTACCTTTTCATGATCAAAAAGCCTTCTATAACACACACATAATTGTTAATTTAAATCTAGAATTTCAACAAGCTAGATTTATACATTCACACAACTTTTTTTTTCCAGTAATATATATTCATACATTTACCCAATTCTCATTCATAATTACCCAATGTTCTTCAATGCTCATTCATTCATACCTTATACACATTACTTATGTCCTTAAGATCATGTTTGTATTAAAAGAATAGTGATTTGGTGATAGAATGACTATCTTGGTCCTCAATGGTTGATTTAAATGAAAAATGTGTGAGATTTGACAAAAAGCCTACTTAAATAGTGAGGTTTGAGCCTTTAAAAAACAACTACATTCTTTGTGCTCAAATTGTTCCTTAATGGTTCCTTGTTGAGTATTTTCACACATGGGGTGATCATTATAGAACTTGCTCTGTTATCCATGTTGAGACTACTAGGTGATTTAGTGCATTAAAGTGATAAAAGGCATATAGGATTAAACTATTTTGGCTTTCTAAAATCTACCTCGTATGTTATTTCCCCTAGTTAGCCAAGTTGAAGCTTAACCTCTTTCTTTGACATAAAACCACAATTTTTAGCCCAAGCCTTATGTTTTGACCTTCATTTTCAACCTGTTATTAAAGGAATGGAAAACTAATTGCTTTAACTTATTGGTTTGTGGTTTGAGGTTGACATGTAATGGCAACATGTATGGTTATACTGAAATCTCCTATTTTGATGCTCTACAAACGTAGAGAAATAAAGTTGTGAAGTTCCCAGAAAAAGAAAAAAAAAGGGGCAAAAGTGTTGAAAAAGAAAAAAAAGAGAGAAAAGAAGAAAAGAAGAAAGAAAAACAAGTTTAACCCATGGTGGCAGGGAGATCGACGTAGCAGAGCAGAGAAAAGAACGGTCCAAAACGCAATGGACTGGAGAGGTTTTAAAAAATAGAAACATGTGTTTTTTAATGGTAGGTTTTTAACGTAAGAGGGTTTTTGTTTTTAAAAAAATAAGGAGAGCAGGTGGTTGAGGAGAGAAAGAATACGAAGTATGTGGGCGCTAGATACAAGTCATTTTTTAGGAGAAAAGCAAGACGTCTTTTAAAAGCAGTACGTCAGTGAGTCTTCAATCTGGATTTTTTAATCTCTTCCACGTTGGGTTTCTTCACCCAACTTCTTTCATAGAATTATTTCTTTTCTTTTGAATAATATTCATGTGCCTTTCAGTTCC
Organism: Erythroxylum citrifolium; assembly: GCA_026284465.1. Classification (NCBI taxonomy): domain Eukaryota; kingdom Viridiplantae; phylum Streptophyta; class Magnoliopsida; order Malpighiales; family Erythroxylaceae; genus Erythroxylum; species Erythroxylum citrifolium. The sequence continues at coordinate 93,113 of JANKOE010000027.1, read as the reverse complement.
TATGGCTTATAATTAAATTTTTATTTCTAATTAAATGAGTATTGAAGCCTTAATTCCATGGAATTGTGATATCTAATTGTTTACATCTGTCATATATATTCTTGATTATTTATTTGTTCTCTATATTTAGTATTTATGATTATTTTAGGATTTATTAAATAAAAGGCGTATATTTGATAATCTTGGAATAGTTAACAGCTAATTAGAACTGCACATTCGTAATTATATGTTTGGACTAATAAAGTGGCAATCGATATAATTTTATCGCTCGCAAGTGGTTTAATCTATGTCGTGCGAATGAATAATCTAATCTAAATGAACTTGAATGTGAGTTTGTTGGTTAAAATTGGGTCTCTATAAATCTTAATGTTGTTAAAACATTAAATCGTGCTGGGCAATTTTTGGGAGTTGTCTTTTGATTAGAGAAGTAATTAATGGGCACCTCTTAATTACAGAAAAATTATAGAGAGATTGGTTAGTTAGAGTGTTCGTCGATAACTATAACCAGTTTATTTGTAAATATATGAGCTGAATTTTGCATCGATGATCAAGTAACGGAGTTAAAGTGGAAATACATCCTTTAACTAGATGCTTTCTCCCTTGTTTAGTTTCTTAAATTTATTTACATCTTTGTTTTCTTTTGAATTGAATTATTGTTTACTTATTTTCATAAGTTAAAACTCCCTAATTTTATTATTTGTTTTTGTAAAAGAGATAAATCCACCCTTCCCAGACGATCCTTACACACTCTATACTCGTATTTAGTGAATTAAGGTAATTTATTTTTGTTAGTTTGACAAATAACTAAGTTAGTTTTAAGGGTGACATTTGGGCCCACGCCTGGGCTCGGGCCTAGATTAACTAGCTAGGCCTAGGTTGATAGGGCCTCTGGCTTGAATGATGAGATGATGTTGGGCCTCGGGTTAAAGCAAAATGACGTTCTCAGCACAAGGCTAACCCGAGACCTATCATTTAGAGGCAAAATGATGTTATTTGTATTCATCAATTTCGCTTTTTACCCGCCTGCTCAAAGCTCGCTACTTTGCCCGTTGTTCCTTCTTAGATGCCCCTCTTGGTGGAACCCAAGTTACCTATGGCACAGCATTCGGGAAAGCCAACATCTCCTTCGCAGCGGCCTCTGCTGGAAAATTGGTAGGGGGACCGAGTCCATATTTGGGTTGATCCTTGGTTGAGGGATGTCACCAATCCTTTTGTCACCACGCCTTTTGATGCACGGTCGGGTGTCCTCTTTGTACAAGATCTGCTGCTAAATGGGCAGTGGAATTTTGGGTTGATCACTACAGTCTTTAACGAACGTGATCGTGGATTAATTCTGAGCCTCCCCCTTGCCGGTGCTGCTGAGGATGTGTTATGGCTGTATGAGGACCGAGGCTTCTTCTCGGTCAAGTCGGCATACTAGGTTCTCACCTCTCGTCGCCCCGAAGCCCCGAATTCTGAGATGGTGCAGGTCTGGTCGCATCTTTGGAAACTCCCTCTTCCCCAGCCGGTGAGTACTTTTATTTGGTGTGCCTCACAAAATATTCTCCCACTTCGTGACAACTTGCTTGTGAAGAAGGTCGATGTCCCGCCTTGGGGCCCATTTTGTCTTCGGTCATCGGAAAGTCAGCTGCACTTACTGGTAACTTGTCCTTTCACTAAGCAGGTGTGGCAGTGTTCTCCTATGGGCTGGTTTTTGCCAAGGGTGACCAGTTTCCCCGAGGGGTTGGGGCGAGTTTTCCATTTGTTCAGGGCTAGTGATTTGGCTTTGGCGTTGAGTTTATGTTGGCAGGTGTGGAATGTGCGTAACGCTCTCATTTGGAACCAGCAAGTTACTACTCCTCTCTCGGTTTGGACTCGCACCCTCTGCCACTACCATGACTGGGCGACGGCGCAGGTGGGGGCTGAGCCTCACCGACCTGCGACGGGGGTACTCTTCTGGCAACCACCCGATCTTGAGTGGGTGAAGATTAACGTTGACGCTGCTATTGATGTGGATGGCTCCTCTACTGGCTATGGCTGCATCGCTCGCGATTCTTTGGGTTCGGTGTTGGGTGTGAGGATCGGCAGACTTGAGGGTGCTTTTCGCCCAAAAATTGCTGAAGCTTTGGCCATCAAGGAGGCTCTCAGTTGGATTGAATGTAATGGCTGGCCGAAGGTCGTTGTGGAGAGCGACTGCCTTCTTGTTATTCAAGCACTCCGGGATCGTCATTTTGTCGATGCTACTGCCTTTGGTGACTTAATCTCTCATTCTCGTTTTCTTTGTTCTCAACTTGTTTGCGAAGTTGTTTTCCATCATGTTAGACATTCTGCTAATCAGGTTGCTCATGGCTTAGCCCAAGCTTCCCGAACCATAGCAAACGTAGGTGTGTGGTCTTGTAATTTCTCACCTTTTGTTATGTCTCTTCTGACCTTGGATGCCTAATATATCTCATCCTATTTCTCAAAAAAAAAAAGCAAAAAGATGTTTTTTATACTTCCGTTTCTCACAAAATAAAGCGATGGTCAATTGCAAAATGATATCCTTTTATGCTTTTGTTTTTCACAAAATAAAATGACATCATTTTATACCAAGTTAACTGTTAACCTTTCTTCACCAAACTTCATTTTCTCTCTCTCTCTCTCTCTTACCGTCAGTCACCCTTACTAACTCCTAAACCGTCAACCGCCCCATCATCGTTCCAATCACCACCCCTTTGAGCTCCAGCTGTGGTTGACCCTTGGCCTTACCGCCCTCCAACCACCCTTTCACTTTGTTGCCTCATTGCCCCTGCTTCCCACTCCCCTGGTACCCCTTTTCATATTAAATTTTGCACTATTTTAAATAATAATACCATAAATATGTTATAAATCTCTGACTTGTGAAATAATATAAACTAAATTTGAAAATTCAAAATAATTAATCAAATTAGAATATTAAATGATGAAATTAAAATTTTAAATAAGGTTTTTATATACACTATTTCACAAGAAAAACAAGGTTTTGTTAGTTATAATTTCCTTTGGATAGTTCAGTGGAAAATTTTAAATTAATCTTCTAATTTAACTCAAAAGTTTAGTTATTTCCTTTTTTTTAACTTCAACTTTAACTTTTGAAATTAAATTAATTCAAAATTAAATTTATTTGTAATAAAATTAAAAATGAAGGTATAATTAATAAAAAATATAGTTAGAGATCTAATTAAACATTTTAACAAAATCTAATTAATGACTAATTTAAAATTTATTCTTAATTAGCAAAGAAGCAGGCATGCACACCCATACAAGCGATACCAAACTTGAACAGCACATGTTGGCAAGGAAGCTGAAGAATCACCCAGCCTACAGGGTACCTGTGAGGGAAGGATAATCAACAAAGGGAGTTTTATTTATATTAGAATGTTTGGTCCAATAAAGTATAGACTGACATTAGCACTGCAAGCAACCTTCCGTTTAATGGACAGAAGAAATGTTATGGATAATTTTAGCATGGGTTGAAGCGTGGTTTGGCAATGACGTGGAGAGGTACTTTCCTCCCGGCAGAAAGCCCAAAATATTCTGTATTATCTATGTCCTCAGGCTTCACGCCAGGAGGGAGATCCCAGTCAAAGCTGTGCAGAAGTTGAGCGAGACCAAGTTCCAGAACAGCAGTTGCGAAAATTATTCCTGGACAACCTCTTCTACCTGATCCAAAAGGAAGCAGCTCAAAACTCTGCCCCCTAAAGTCAATGCTACTACCCACAAATCTTTCTGGTTCGAATGCCTCGGGATTTTCCCATATTTTTGGGTCCCTTCCTATAGCCCAGACATTGACGTAAATTCTTGTCTTAGCTGGAATATTGTAGCCATCAATAACAACATCTTCCATTGATTCTCTTGGCATTATGAAAGGACCAGCGGGATGCAAGCGGAAGGTTTCTTTGATAACAGCTCTCATGAAGTGCAGATGTTCCAGATCTCTCTCTTCCACCATTTTTTTTTCTCCAACCACAGCCCTAACTTCAGCTTGTGCCTTTCTCATAACGTTAGGATTCATGATCAACTCTGTCATCGCCCATTCAAATGTTATGAAATTTGTATCGGTTCCACCAGCAAACATATCCTGCATATATATTAATTAGTTAGCGAAAAAATAACAAATCAGTAATTTTTGGTGCTCTCTTGAAACTGCAAATAGAGTGCTCTAAACGAACCAACAGGAGGGCTTTAATGTTATTCATATTAAGAGGTATTTCAGCAGATTCACTCTTCTGTATATCGAGCAAAGTGTCCACTATGTCCTTGTGCTCCTCCTTTTTTGTTGCAGAATTTCGGTGTTCACTGATTACTTCATCGAAGAATTGGTCAAATCGCTTGAATGTCCTCCGAAGTTCTGATTTCATGCCTGTTAAGTTTTGAACAAATCCTATAGAAGGAAAATAGTCGCCAAGACTGAAGCCTCCAAGCAAAGTTTGGAAATTGTGAAGCATGTCATGGAACCCATGCCTTTCATGTTCTCCTGCTTCTGAAAAATTCTTGCCAAATACAGTTCTGCAGAGAACGTCATTTATATATTGCTCAAGCAACTTGCTCAGAATTACAATTCCAGGATAGGGCTTTGCAACCCGATTCACCAAACGGGCTACTTCTTCTTCTCTAATAAAACTGAACGACTTAACCCTCTTGGCACTAAGTAACTCAAGAATGCAGATTTTTCTTAAAGTTCTCCAGTAAGCACCATAAGGGGCATATCCCAAATCTGTGCAGCCATACATTAGGGTTTTGGCAGCGACAAGTTGGGGACGACTAGCGAAAGCAATATCGTGAGTTTTCAATGCTTCCTTTGCCAGTCTAGCGGAAGACAACACCAAAGTTGGGATTTCACCAAGTCGTAAGAACATTATTGGACCATGCTTCCCTGCCAGGCGGTGAAGAGATATATGAGGCATTTCACCAAGCTGATGCAGGTGGCCAATGATTGGTAACATTGGAGGGCTTGGTGGGAGATTCAGCTTTGTTTTCCTGAACCTATTCCGCAATACAAACTTCAACATGATCGCTAGTAAAACTGATGTGAGAAGGAAGAAAATAGTCGAGCTTTGGTTCAGCCATTGAAGGAGAGCCATTCCGAGTTTCCACTAAAATGTTTTTACAAGGAATTGGTTTCTAAGTGATGTTTAATCAACCATTCTATATTTCCACACAATATATAGGAAATCATTACGATGAAAAAAAATTAAATATTATAATTTTTTTATGTAACGATTGAAAATTATTTCTTATTTAATTTTTTATTATGAATGAAATTTTGGTGCGACAATTGAACTTCATTTTTTATTCAATTTTTTATTATGACTCGAATTACTTAACATATTCTTCCTATAGTGTACGTGGTGCACTTAAAAAAATGTAGCCATTTATCCCACTTGGAATTGAATTGTCACATTAGCAAGATAAGAAAATTCAATTGTCTTGTACCTCACAAAATACATAAAACTTCACAGGATTTGTACTTTACTGGAGTAGATCGCCTTAATCTTCCAAGCCAACAACTTATATTTGTTAATATGAAGGCTGGAATCAAACTATTGGAGCCAAAGACTAACGATGTCATTAAACAAAGGCCATAATGATTCTTTAGTCTATACCCTGCTTGGGAAGAGAAATATTATGTTATCTTAATTTAGAATAACATTATGTGCAGATTTTGGCCCTATTCTTATAAAAAAGAAGAAAAAACCTTGTTCCTACATGTTAAAGATTTTGATCACTCTTATTGAAAATAGGAGAACATCACATTCTTTTTTATTCCAGATGTTTTTCAGGAGCTTCAACTGTAAATATTTTAGGATAGTTTTAGTCGATTATAATTTGCAATCTTTTTAAAAATAAATAGTAATAACGCAAGTAAATAGTTATTAAATAACTGTAATATTACTATTACAATTTCTCTATTCTCCGTCGTCATATTATAATCACAGGCATATTTCGAGATCGCTTTCTAATAATCCTGAGAAATCTGTTGTTAACGGACCTCCATCTGCAACAGTTTATTCGGGCTCAAAAGTATTCATTTTTTTGCGTTGCATGAGTAGAAAGAACTCTTACCAATACAGTCCGGAAGATTTAGTTTAATTACATTTCCCATTATCGCTATACCCCCTAAAGAAAACAAATTTCCTTCCTTTAATTCATAGAATACTAGAACACAAATCACTGGAGACTGTTTAACTCCCGTCATTTCGAAGCTATAGCTTGTCACTCAAATTTCAACTCATTACCAATTGTGTTGTCATTTCTTACCAGAGATATCGACTACAGTTTTTAGGGATTAGACGTGTTGATAATAAGATATGAGATCTACCAATAGTTCAAATTTTCGCAGATGAACTCCATCATAACCAAAAATAAATAGAAAGAACAATAAGAGATCGAACACCTATCCAGATCTGCTCACTGCTCAACAATAAAAGCTTCACTCTGCTAATAATGTAGTGCATCGTCGTCTTGTATACACTGAAACTTGATACATGCTAGCAAATATATGAGATTTCAAGACAATGAGAGGAAGAACATCACAAACTAATTAGTTACTCTTATTGTCAATGCTCGTTCCTCTTCCTAAGCAAGTTGGTGCTTTCTTTTCTTATTTGATCACTATGGAATTCATTCTTCGAAGTTAGTCTATTTAATAGATAAAATCGAGTAAAATTAAGAAAAATATTTACTTAATTGCATTGAACACTTTTATTTAATAAAAAATTGACTAAAAAACTTTGATTTTGGAATATTGAAATAAAAAGTTAAGAAAAAGGATCAAATAAATACTAAAATGATTGAAATAGAAAACTAAAAGTAATCAAAAAATGAACTTGAACTTGAGTATAGAGACCATAAAATGAGTTATCATGTTTGTCAGTAAGAAGGTTCCAATCAATTAATTGGAGAAAAAGAGATTTGGTGGCATGCATTTGTAGTAAGATGAGAATTATGGGTGGCATTTATAATTTTTAGAATTAATGTAACTGCGAATGGACAAATCACCCGATCATGTTGGTGTAGCTTCTAAGTACTAGATTTTTTCAATAACTTATAGCATGCAGTTCTTTTTAGAGAAGTAAAACACAAAATAACATATTTTAATGAAGCATGACGCAGAAAAATCAAATGAAAAGGGGCAGAATATTTACAATAAATGGGATTGATGACTTGGTCGCCCTATTATATTATTTCCTTTTTATATCATTGCAATCTCGACGAATCTAATTTTAAAATAAAATAATATTGTACGGCATTCCTCTCCATTAGTTAACTATAATTACAATTATTATGTTATTATTTTAGGCCAAGTCACTTTCTTCCAACCTATGGTAACTACAATGGTTGGACCGAATGAAACTCTCAATCAATTTGGCAAATATGTATTAATATTATTACACGCATTTTTCTACATGTGAGTTTTTTTTATCATGTCTAATTTGTATATACTATATAAAATTAATCATAATTAATAAAATAAATAGATAGGACAAATATTTTCTCTTTTATACATCCTAATGTCTCGTAATAACTAAATATATAAAAGTCTCTAGATATATTTTTACTACATAAAACAAGTAGGTAGTCTACAAGTTTTTTTCTTTATATATTTTAAATTCAAAAAAGATAATTATTTTTAATTTAAGTTATAATTTTTATAGACAAATATAATAATTATTTTGCGAATTGAACTTTAATAAATATGTTTTTAACTTATAATTTTTACTATTATTCTGTTGCCTGATAATTGATTTTCTGCAACTTTATTAATTGTGGGATATGTTGATCAATGGTTTCGTGAGATTTGGTTTACTGCAATTTCACTGTGGGATATGGCCATATGATAGTTGTGTAGTGGGTGCTACTTAAGATTTAAGGCATTGACATTTGATGAGTTCCACAAACTTAAAAAATCGGTCATATCAACATTTTAAAATGAAACTCTAATAAAATTTTAAGATTCTGTCTTAATACAATTTGATAAATATTTTTAAAATTCATATTAACATCTAAAATTTAAGACTCAAGACATACTTTATACCGAATATGTATTGAAGTCAAACTACACAAGTTATACGACAGCAACAACTTCACGTGATCCGCATGCTTCGGTGTCTTCTGGAATTTCATTATTATTTTATTAGATACACTAACAAGAGTATGGAGTTGCACCAGCGTTAAGAGGAAACTTTCTATGAATGGCAGTACCTGTATGTTCACTCATTTCCAAATCCTCTCATTTGGCTCCAGCAGTGTACCAAAATTCATTTTTAGCTATAATTAGAATATGCATGGGTAAAATATATTATTAGGTATCAAATATAAGCTTATTATAAGTATAATAACTTATTAAAAAACTGTTTAACCTTAATATATAGCTAAACTAGCATAACAAAATCTTAACTTTAGTCATAAAATCTTAATTGTAACTAATAACTCATGTTATTCATTTATTTAGAGTTTCATTGATCAAACCGAACGTGTTACTTTTATTAGTCAAACATTTTAAGTTGATAGTATTAACTTAGGTTTATAATTAACGATTTTGATAATAACTATATAATATTTCATAATTAAAATTAGATTTATTTCCTTATATAGGCAACGATAGAATTCATAAAAGGAAATAGAATTATGGAATAATTTCTTTCTTTCTTGCAGGAACCTTGTTTATAAAGTTACTTTTCTAAAAATGATTCCATGACATCTGAAAGGATCATACTAATTCAAATAATCAACTCTGGAAGCCTTGATAAAATGTTCTTCTTAACGTCTAAATATCAAAGATTTCAGCAGAGATGCTTTCAAACATTAAGCAACGACTAGTTTAAGAAATTATCTTCTTAAAGAAGAGTCACCATATTTGCAAACTACACACGAGATTTGTGAAATATCTTATAGCTTCAATATTCTTGAAAGTTATATCAAACTCTTTGTGCGTTAGAAAGTGATATCACTCTATTAAGAAATACTATTAAATTATTCATACATTTTTTTATTGAGAGCTTGTAGAAGCTAACAAAATATTATTAATGTGGAAGTTGAAGAACCTTGAAAAATATACACTTGTGAGCTTGGAGAAGTACGTCAAATTACTACTTAGTTTTTATAGTGAAATACTCAAATTAGATATTTGGGAACTGAACGTAAGCTTCATTATAAGCCGAACCAGTATAAATCTACTGTGTCATTTTCTCTCTCTTCCTTACTTTTAAATTTCTGTATTATTAATTTTCAAAAGGCTCCTTCATTTTTTCATTAGGCTCCTTCTGTTTTTATATCGCAAGAGGATTCTTTTAAAAGTTAGTAGGCTCCTTTCTTCTTGAAAGATAACAGACTCTTATCAATTAAAAAGGCTCCTATCATTTCGAGCGTTAGCAGGCTCCTTTTGAATAATTGACTCCTTTTTATTTGAGTGTTAATAGGATCCTTTCGAAAGTTTATAAGATCCTTTTATTTATAAATTTATTTTGTTTAGCAAGATCTTATCGATTTGAAAGTACTTTATTATACATAATTCACCCCCTCTTGTGTGTGTTAGCTTTATCATTTGGTAGTAGAGCTAGGTTTCACATTTATTGTGTTTTACAGCGTGTGATAGATTATTGCAAACAATTTGAGAAGCCTTGAAGGACAATCTGTCTCAAAGCCTCCTTACTTTAATGGAAACAACTACTCATACTGGAAAGAGAGAATGACAATCTATCTCCAATATGTAGATATTGAAGTCTGGAAAGCCATCAGAGTTGGAGCTACACTTCCCGCTATAGAAAACGTAAAAGTTTGGTCTGATACTGATAGAAGAAACGCACAACTAGACGCTAAAGCAACCATCATCTGATCTGTGCATTATCTCCAGAAGAATATAAGAATATATTCTACTGCTATAACATCTCGTTTCTATATAAAGGGTTAAAACCCTAAAAATTTGGTACATGTGAGATCAATAAGAGAAATTAGGAAAACACATCTTATGCTCATGCATTACATAAGGTGCATAAGTACATGAATAGTGAATCTTTGTACATAACAATAATTGTACATGGATTCTTTGACATTCCAAGCATAATTGTTAATAACTGTGATTGTTATTGAGAATTGTGATTTGTTTGTGTTAAAAATTGATATGGGGAGTGTATAAATTAATTTAAAAAAATTTTGGAGAAATTTCTGGAAATTGTTGGGGTAATTTTTGAACTAGAAAAAATGCCAAGTAGCAAAATAATTGTTAAATGGTAGTAGAAATTACTGTCTAATAGCAATGAAAATTTTGATAAATGACCTTAGGATTTATTGACAAATGTTATTGAAAATTAGGAGACAATTGGATTAGAA
>JANKOE010000027.1:0-10281 GCA_026284465.1 Erythroxylum citrifolium | reverse complement strand
GCAATAAAGGTTACTTGAATTATTTGCTTTTGATTAACTAATCCTAAGAAAAGATGGATATTTAGTATCACATTGAATGTATGATTGATGAAATAATTATTTTTACACCAATGATCAATTGTAGTTCCAAGGGGTGGAAGTAACCATAAACCAAGGTTTGTTTTATTTAGTACTTTTATTTTATTAATTCCTTTACTTTCCTTATTACAAAATTTCACAACCCCCTAAATTTCTCGTGGGATCAACTCTTTCTTCCTTATATCACGTTTATTAATTGCAGGAATTTATAAATTAATTTAGGGTACAGAAGTTCCACCAAATTCATTGTTAGGGAATTCTCAGTTTGTATATTCTTTATGAGATCTTCAAAGCAAACTAATTTACAATATAATCTTATGATCAAAAAAACTGCAAAAAAATTAAGTAAAGAAACAAAGATTTAGAAATAACATAGTGTTATAATTAATGAAATGATATAAATCATAGCAGATGACCAAGTGCTATAAGTACTTGCTGGACCAAATTTGACGTTAACCTTACCACGTAACTTTTCCTAATCTTGAAGCAAATGCTACTTTTGAATTAAAATATGGTTTAATTCATTTGTTCCTAACTTTTATGGTACTGCATGAAGATCTATATAAGCATCTTCAGGAATTCCATGTCGTATATATGAGAATGAAGCCTGACGATGTTATTAAAGATCAAATCCAATTGAGAGCATTCCTATTATCTTTAAAAGATAATAGCTAAGATTGGTTATATTACTTGCTACCCGCTAGCATTACAACGTGTAACAAAATGAAAAAGCAATTTCTGAAAAAAAAATTCCATCTTCAAGGGTCGATAGCATTCAAAAGGATATTTGTGGGATTAAAAAATATACTGAAGAATCATTGTACAAGTATTGGGAGCATTTTAAAAAGTTGTGTGCCAATGTTCACATCACCAAATTACCGAACAAATCTTAATTCAATATTTTTACCAAGGACTTTTACCTATTGAAAGGACTATCATCGATGTTGCTAGTGGAGGAGCACTTGTTAACGAAACACAAAATGAGGCATGCACATTGATCATTAATATAGCATCCAATTCTTAGCAGTTTAGTGCCAAGATGAACTATTCATCTTAATGAGACAATGAGGTAGATGTTTCCTACTTAAAAAACATATGGATGTTTTTACCTCACTTGTTAGTCAATTGGTTATAGGAAAAATGGAAGCAGCAAAGATATATGAGATTTGTTTAATTATACGACATCAAACTAGCATATGTCCAACACATCAAGATGACTATATAGAGCAATTAACACAATTGATTTTTCAAAGACAATCTCAGCAAAATTATATCCTTTTTTAACATGTATAATGTCAATTAGAGAAAACACCCAAATTTGAGGTAGGTAGATGGACAAATAAACCAATCAGTTGTAGATAATTAACCATATAGGCCTTATTTTTCAATCTAACTAGATAAGACAACAATCACATCTAGTTCAAGCTTCAATTTTAAGTATGTCTCTTAAAGAAATATCTTTTAGTTACTAACACTTTAAAATTTCATTTCAAACTTAATCAAATATAAAAAATTTAAAGACTCAAATGAGATAAATGATCGCTACCAATATTCGCTTAGACTCCTAATACAGTGCCAAACTACCCTCCTAAATAGTGATGGATCCTAAATAAAATATATGTGTTGTAATGTTAAGAAGTAGTAAGGAGGTAACGTTAAAATATATAAGGTGCAAACCACACCAGAAGAGACCAAAACAAAGTTGAAAATTTAGTTTCTAGCACCTAATTTGGCTGAACTATAATCTAAGGAAGGTAAGTCTCCTCTTGTGAGCAATTTTAAGTTTGAAACTCCATTTCTAGAAGCTCTATAAGATGACCACAAAATTTAAAGAAATTCAAATCTTTACAAAACTTTCCAAAAACATGAGGTGAATATACCTTTATTTGATTTCATTAAGTAAGTACAATTTCTTAAAGAAATTTACACAACTAAAAAAAACAAAAGCTTAAAATAATTGAGAAAAGTAAAATAAATGAAAATGTTTTAGCTATAATCCGAAAAATCCCATAAAAGTGTAAAGACTTAGATATGTATTTCATCTTTTGTACTATTTGTGGTATTAGGATAGAAAAGGCTATTATGGATTTGGGCGCTTCTATAAACATAATGCATTATTATATTTATTCATTTGTTAATTTAGGACCACTCGAGAAAACAGGGATAGTGATTCAATTAGCTAACGGATGTAATGCATATCCCAATTAGTGGAGGATGTTCTTGTACAGGTTAATGAACAACTGATATTCACTACTGACTTGCATATTCTAGACATAGAAAATGGTGATACAATAGCCCAAATTCTATTAGGGAGACCTTTTATGAAAACAATAAAGACAAAATTTGATGAGCATAATAGAGCTCTAACAATAAGGTTTCAAGGGGGATATAATGCAATTTCAAATTCGTGATGAAATCTCATAATGTGGATTGTCTTACATTTTCAACTAATCTCATTGATTAATTAGCAGAGGACGTTTTAAGCTAAAGAAAAAGATCTTGGTGGATCAATGATTGTACCATTAAGCTAACAAGGTTAAACAAAAGTGTTATTAGGAGGCATCCTAAATCTATTTTGATTTCTTTTTTAATATACATTTAGATTTTATACTTTAGTTCTTGATTCCGTTCATGACTAAAAAGGAGTAGAAATTAGGTAGAATTAGGAAATACAAACAAGGATTTGAAGTTGTTCTTAACAAACACATTTATGTGAAATTCTACGCAGTCATGTAGGCACTTAAAAAGGTCATGTCCCCTGGAGCATGTAAATGTATGTAAACATATAGAAGATTGAAGGATGTTGTTTCATTCAAACATGGCCTTGTCAATATTAGACATGTCTGTATGGACTTGGACATGATTGTGTCCCCAAAAGCATGTAAGTTTCCACAATTGTGTGAATTCGGGATTTTTAAGCAAAATTTTTTAGTATGCTCTTGGACAAGGACATGTGCACAACCATGTCCAATGTAGAAAACTCTAAAAGCCTCAATTTCTCAATAACCTATTAGATCTAGTCTACACCTACCACAAAATTCATGCCGCAACGAGCCACTCGCCATACATTATCGCTAAATTTCTAATCCAAAACAAAGGGAAAAATAGGGTAGTTTCTTTTTCTTCTATATTTCATTTATTTATTTTTTTGTGATTGATTGTTAAACATTGTGAATAATGTTTTAAATAAGTGCAGCAATGGGATTTTTTCTTTATTCTTATTTTGTGATATTTTGAGTATTTTTAGTATGTTTGAACCCTTTCTTTTTATTTTTTGTTTTACCTAATGCTTTTGGAAGTTGATGAAATATATGATTGATGAAATAATTATTTTTGTGTCAATGATCAATTATAGATCCAAAGAATGGAAGCAACCATAAACCAAGGTTAATTTACTCAGAACTCTCATTTTATTATTTTCTTTTGTTTCCTTATTACAAAATTTCAGAACTCCCTCTATTAATTTTTTTCTTTTGTAACAATTGGTGAGCTATGAATTCATCGTGGAATCGACTTCTACTTCCTTACATTACGTTTGCAAGCAGATGCCAAAAGAAGACATAAAAATGGATGAAGGGTGACTCGTCCTAAAGTGAAAGTAAACCGAAATTCTAATGCCAAGAAAGGAAATTATCATAAGAGAGACCTTACAATGACATGAAGATGGAAATTTTACTATTTTCCACTTAAAATTACACCAAAAGCTTGATCTAATCTATCTAAAGTCAATCTAATATATAATTGATTTCGATATGTCTTTTTCTTTTCTTTTTGCTTTTGGAATAAATTTGTATCCCTAATCTTTTGTTTTGCCATTTTATAGCTAAAGAGACTAAGATAAGGATTAGATCCATCCGTCTTATAATAACATGTCAAGAATTTCAAGGCCATAGTTCTCTTCTTTGGCAAACCCTGAAGCTAAACAATCTTAGGCAAAAATGTATCGAAGTCCAACTGCAAGTTCAAGAATTTCATAGGTCTCTTCTTGGGCAAACCTTGAAACTAAACAATCCTTGACAAACATGTATGGAAGTCCTACTGCACAAGTTATACGACAGCAAAACTTCATTATGCAAAAGATCAACCGGCAGATATTTTCATAAAGCCATTGAATAAAGAAGTGTTCCGCAGACTGAGAGAAATGCTTGGCATGAGAAGTCGGGTTTGAGGGGGAGTGTTAGAAAATACAAACCCTCTTTCATTATGGATAAAGATGAGTCAAAGTGGTAGCCAAATTGTATTTGAAATATTGTATATAAGGATGAGTTAATTGATGTGTCAATGAAGTGGCCAATTTGAATTTAAAGTCTTGTGAATAAGAATGAGTCAAAGAAGTAGTCAAATTGTATTTGAAGTCTTGAAGATAAGAATGAGTTAATTAATGTAAGAAGTAGCCGAATTATATTTGAAGTCCTTTATCATGTCTATAGATATGTATTTTTGTAACCATTTATAGGTATGAGAAAAAAAATAGAGAGCATTTGAAAAGAAAAGTATTTAGAGAGAATCGTAATTCTTTGAGAAAGAAAGATTGAGAAAAAAAGTGCAGTAGTATTTAGAGAGAAATATTTGCATCTTGTGTGTGTCTTTTGTACTCATAAACTTTGTTATCAATACAAGTACATATTTTTGTGAAAGTTCTTTTATTTTTGGAGCCCATCAAAGCTTCCAACAAGTTCATTCTTATGGTGCAATGTCTTCTGGTAGACTGGAAAATAATACATTTTTGGTTTATTACATATACTAACAAAGATATGGGGTTGCAATCGCATTAAGAGGAAATTTTCTATGAACGGTAATACCAGTAGATTCACTCGTGTCCAAATCCTCGCCTTCCACTCCATTAGGCAATGCCCAATTAAACTTGTAAACAATATTTGCCAATACGACCTGATCGACACTAAATGCAAACTCCACACCTGGACAACTCCTCCTGCCAGAGCCGAATGGTATTAAATTAAAGTCATGTCCTCTGAAATCTACAGCACAATTCAGGAACCTTTCTGGCCAAAACACCTCTGGTTGATCCCATGACTCCTGGGCTCTTCCAATAGCCCAAACATTGATAAAGACTTGTGTTCCTGGTAAAATGTCGAAGCCTTTTATTTGGACATGTTGGGTTGATTCGCGAGGGACTAATAATGGAACGGGAGGGTGCAGTCTAAGTGTTTCTTTGATCACAGCTTTCAAGTAGTGCATTTCGCTCAAGTCGTCCTCCGTTACGAAAGAATTGCCATTGGCTATCTCTCTCACTTCCTTTTGTAGTTTCTTTAAGACTTCTGGATGCCTCAGGAGCTCCGTCATCGCCCACTCCAGAACTGTAAACGTGGTGTGCGTACCCGCAGCAAACGTATCCTAACACGAAATGTACCAAAGAAATTTTGTTTCATGTGCTTTTGAACATTGGAAAGCAAAGCAATTTACATTTGAGCAATCATGGCAAAGACAAAATGACAAGATTAGCTATTCTGTCAAATTTTAGATGCTTGATAACAAAGGCAGTTCCTACGAGTCATGGATATATTAGCTCAGACAATAACTTGATAAGCAAGCATTAGTGCTTTTCATTGATTATATTTATATTTTGGCAGGTGCATTTGAAGAAGAGAGGACCAGGACGAGGATGATTGTCCAAATTAAGTTCTATTCTGCCGATAAAGGGGGAAAAAAACAATTCCTTTGCTAATACTCTCCAAATTGCTATCAATTTCACGCAAGGAATATATGCTAAAAATTAAACATGTCATTATCCCACTGCAATCCTAGTTCTTCAGGAAAGACTAGTAAGGGCTTGCTCAAGAAAAAACACATGAGGAAAGACTAACGGAGCAGTATAAGAAGAAAATGAATTAACTATTTCAGAAACGTAGTAGTTAGGTTTTTATTTATTAATTTTCATTGTGAAGTGTTCTTGTATAGAATTTCAGTATCCCTAGCATATGTTGGTGGAGTATGGTTGATGCAACTGTAAGACAGACTCAAGACCAAAACGCAAAAAGAGTATTACCAAGATAATAGCCTTTACGCTGGTCCTGTCTATAGGAAACCCAGCCATATTTTCTTCTTGAATTCGAAGCAAGACATCCACGAAGTCTTCCTTTTCTTCGCTTTGAACATATCCATGACGTCCATCTCTCCCCAAATGCTCTTCCACTACCCCATCTAAGAAGCTATCAAACTCTTTCGCCACTTTCTCCAATCTATGCTCTAAACCATTAAGACGACTTAGCCATTTAAGCCATGGAATATAGTCTCCTATGTTAACAACCCCCAACAACTCCACAAACTCTCCCAATAGTTCCTTAAAATTTCTTCCTTCATCTTTTCCACTGTACTTTCTTCCCATAGCCACCCTACACACTATGTCATTAGTTACACTGGAAAATATTTGGCTCAAGTTTACTAAAGATGAAGAAGACAGAAAATTGTTGATCTTCTCAATCATATGAACCACCTCTTCTTTTCTGACACTACGATATGACTGCACCCTTTTGTTACTCAAAAGATTCATAACGCATAAACTTTTAACCTGCCTCCAATACTCACCGTAAGGTGCTGTGGACACGTCTTTGTAGTTGTAAAGAAGTTTCTCATAAACGATTGATTTAGGCCTGTTTGCAAAGGCAAGATCATGCGATTTCATGATCTCACGAGCAAACTCGGCTGACGAGACAATAAGGACAGGGATGTTACCGAACCGAAGCAACATGATGGGGCCGTAGGTTTGTGCCAAGGATCGAAGAGACCGATGTGGGTGCATCCCAAGTTGGTGGAGGTTTCCAATGACTGGAAGCCTTGGTGGAGAAGGTGGCAACAAAACGTCGCTGCTGCTCGTTGGAGAATATTTGAATATCAAGTAGATGACCACCAATGTTAAGACAGTGAAGGATAGAGGAAGCAACAACGAGATTGAGGTCACTTGTTGCTCTAGAAACTGAAGGAAAGTCGACATTTTCTATTTGCTTCAAACAGGTGCATCCAGAGGTTTAGAGAAATACTTCACCTGCTACTTACTTCATCGACTTCTAGCTAGAGATCTTTCAAACTAAATAGTAAAGCTTAGCCAGAAGCAAATGATTCATCATATTTTGTTTTAATTTCGGCCACAAAGAGACATACATACGAATTTGGTAGAAGCTGGCGTTAGGAAAATTAAGACTTGGCAGCTATCTTGACTTTTATTTATTTATTTCAACTTTGGTAGGCATCTTTTTTTGTTGCCACGAATAGTTTTAGTGGATATAGGAAACCCAGTTCAAAATGGCCACGGAAATTAAGGACAAAGAAGCCAAACCAGCTATGATTTTGTCGGGATTCATACCAAAAATAAATAATTAATGACTCGTTCAAAGTTGGATGGAAAAATATGAAACAAAAAAATCAAGGCTGAGTGTAAAAACTTCGAACAGTAATAAGGCTTGGCTCGAACCTCGTCGAAAATGCTTTCAAAATCGTCAACTCAAGATTCATAAAAATTTCCTTTTTTCGACCGTTGGTAAATTACAAACGGAATAAGACCGCCGATAAATTTAACTATCGTTGTTGGACCTTGAACTTTTCGTAAGAGATTAGAACCATTAAATGAGAAATTTTGGTGGTTATAGTCACAAGTTAAAGGCACGTGAATGAAAGTTCTTGAATTAAGAAATGATAGACAAGAGTAAAGTAGGGAATATGAAAAGTGGATAGATTCATGATTTGTTAGGGTGTTTTCGGTTGATAAGAGATTTTTTTGAAATAGAAAGAATTAAGGTGAAAGTTATAAGAGAAATGAAAGCAAAAATGAAGATGAATATGTATACTAAGTTGATGAAGAATATGTACATATGTGTATGTTCGTTATTAGTGCTCATGATTAATCATGGACTATGTTTTCTTCTTTTCACTTGATAGTGATCTGAAATGAGTTAAGAATGAAGATTGTATAGAGTAGGAAAAGGTGATTTTGGTATGAGTTATGTTAAGGAAAGATTCAGAAAGAAAATGGTAGATGATCTGGAAAAGGTTCACTGAGTATGTTTCAGTATTTTAGACACAACGTTTTTTCTAGCTGTCCAAACAAGATGATTCTTGATTTGGATTAAACTAGAGATATAGGGATACATTTCATATGTAGACTTTGAATTTCAATTCTATCTTTAAGAATCCCAAAATTTGTCATGAAATTAAGAAATTGGTGCAGTATGTTGAATGGAAAATTCATCTTAAGACTTTAGGGGCAAATTTGGGATTGTTATAAATAGATTTTGGCAAGGTTGCCTTCTAGAAAGTTGTAGATTTTTCTTTTATCTTTCCAACGGTATGTAGCATGAATATTTTGGACATCTGAGCTGAAAGTTATGCCCTTTTGATTGCTTCAGCCTTAGACTTCGTCTCATGTTAGACTTTTTGCGTCTCAGTTTGACCGTCTGCTTTTGCTTCCGTCTCAGTTTGACTTTTTGCGTCTCAATTTGACCATCTCATTTTGCTTCCGTCTCAAAATGACGTCATCATCGTCTCAGTTTGACTTTTTGCATCTCATGTTTGACCGTCTCAGTTACTGTTCATTACTTCCGTCTCAAAATGAGATCCTACCTTCTGTTTTATTTTCGACCCCTCAGGTGAAAGAATTTGCCTCTGACTTCTTTATAAGAGTTGTAGCTCTTGAAATTCTCTTTCCAACCATATAAAGAACACCTTAATCCGATATTTGTAGGGAAAGTTATGACAATTTTCCCAACCTTAAATCGTCTGATGATGTCATCATTATCTCAAAATGATGTCATCATCGTCTGTTTTTTGTTTGACCCCTCAGATGACAGAATTGGCCTTTGTGGCCTTCATAAGAGTTGTAGCTCTTGAAATTCTCTTTCCAACCATATAAAGAACACCTTAATCCGATATCTATAGGGAAAGTTATGACAATTTTCCCAACCTTGAATTGTCTGATGACATCATCTTCGTCTCAAAATGATGTCATATTGTCTGCTTTTGTGATTGACCCCTCAGATGAAAGAATTTCCTTCGACTTCTTCATAAGAATTGTAGCTCTTGAATTCTTCTTTCCAACAAGCTAAAGAACACCTCAATCCGATATCCGTAGGGAAAGTTATGGCAATTTTCCCAACCTTGAATTGTCTGATGATGCCATCTTCGTCTCAAAATGACATCATATCGTCTACTTTTGTGTTTGACCCCTCAGATGAAAGAATTTGCCTTCGACGTCTTCATGAGAGTTGTAACTCTTGAAGTCTTCTTTTGAACTATTCAAAGAACACCTCAATCAGAAATTTTTGCAGAAAGTTATGGCTATTTTCCCGAAACAGGTTCTGTATGATTGAGTTCATAAACAGGGTTTCTTCTTTTGACCATAACTTCTTCTTCCCTGGACCTCCAAATGACTTGATTCTTGAACCATTATATTCGTAAGACGTTTCTCTACATCTCCTCCATGAATCATAGCTATCTGAAATGAATTGAGAAAGATTGAGTGGAAAAGGTAGGACGGGTACAGTGAGTGTGCTCTTAAAGGATCATGAACTGGTGTTATTTCACTGAATATACTCCAATATTTTGATGATTTCTTGATCTGTAGAAATCCAAATGAGATGATTTCAGATTTGTGTTAAACTAGAGACATAGAGCTACAAAGTATCTGAAGAAAGTGAATTATAATTCAGTTCCTAAGACTTTCAAGTTTTGGATGAAAGTAGTGCATAGTTTACTGTTTTGGACAAGAGCAGTCCAAAAATGTTTGAAGTATATCTTTTGAATCTCTAAACCAAACTAAATGTTTTCGGTGGCATTAGAAACTTAAGGCAATGGGGGACATTTTTTAGAAGAAAGTGTTGTGTAAGATTGTTCAAGTGATATTTTTGGCAAGACACTTAAGTTTAAAAGAGCATAAGCTTATAAGGAAGGATAAAATGGACTTTTTGGACTCATTAATGGCATAATTGAAAAAAGAAGTGTTGTCTTGCTTATAAATGGAGAAGAACTACGAGAATAACAAGATTCTAGAGAAACAAATGTGTGGATGAGAGGGAAATATCATGAAGAAGAGAGAGAAATACGAAGAGAAAAAGAATGAGAGAGAGAAAGAAGAGAAAACAAGCTAGGGTTTCATTTGTGTTAACCTTCAAGTGAGATTTTGAGATTGTTCAAGAAGAGAAAAAGGTAGAGGAAGACAAGAGCTTTCTTTTGAGCTAAGGATCCCTTCATTTG
>JANKOE010000024.1:0-36905 GCA_026284465.1 Erythroxylum citrifolium | reverse complement strand
GAAATGAATAAATTTAAACTAAATTTATTCATTTCAAAAAATTTGTACATTTAACATATTCATTTTTTAAAACTCATTCTAAATTTATTTTAAATAAAGAGAATTAAAATATAGTATATGAAAAATGCAACATTCATTTAATTAACTCAATTGCTTAATAACGATGAGTTTTTTTAATGTATATATTAAATGTACATAAATTTTGAAATAAATAAGTTAGTGAACCAAATATTTTATGCAAAAAATGTCACATTCATTTAATTAACATAATTACTTAATAAAAATTAGTTTTTTAAAATGTATATATTAAATGTACATAACATTTTGAAATAAATAAGTTCAAACTAAATTTTGAAATGAATAAATTAAAACTAAATTTATATTGATATTAGTTTAGACTTTAAATGTTCTTGTTGCTGGTTATACAATTTAAGCATACATATAATGAATTCTACAAATTCATGAATCTATTTATGCAACAAACAAAACATTAATCTTATGAAAATCATTTTATTATCAAAACAAAAGGGTATCATCAAGCTAATATTATCCAAAATTTTTAATAATATATATAATTTACAAAAAGTCAAAATAAAATTATCAATTATAGCTTGAGAGTGGAGAGTGAAGATTGGAGAACAAATATTGAAGTTGAGAAAACAGATAGAGACAACAGTTTTAAACCTGCATAAAAACATACAAGTAAATAATTATATCTTCAATTTAAAAAAACCAAAGCAATCATATGAAAAATAAGTAATTCCATAAACAAACATTAAAGATAACAAACCTACAGTAGAGGAACGGGGATAGCTAATCATTATAATTTGGATCACTAATAATTCACACTATTTCATCTAAATGTAGAAACATTATTATGTAAATTATACCTAGTAATGTAATAATTGCATTAAGTGAGTATTAAACATATGATAATAAATAATTAAATAAACCTTCATCGTCATTTTTTGGTTTTTTTAGTTCAAAGAATGGTCTCCTTTGTACTAATACTTGTATTAATATAAGCAGACAATATAAGATAAGATAATATCATAAAGAAAAATACGCAAAATTGATATGTCATAAAGAATAAAGTGTACCTTTAATTTCTTCATCATCTAACCAATTTCGGGCACACGTAAGGGCTTTTGCAGTACTAAGATGAAGTCAAGCACAATGAGAACTAATAACCCAACCGCCAACACTAAAAGTAGACTCTAAAACAATAATAGATGCTAGAATTGCTAAAAGGTCATGCAATTACTTGCATTATACGTAAATCATTTATATGGTTCTTCCACCATAGAAATACATCGAACTTCACACCTTCAACTTTAGTTGAACAATATACCATCAAATATTTGTCTAACTTCATTATATTATAAGAAGTCCTAGCCTTTTTTCTTTCAATAATTTGGTTTCATGTTGTTCTTAGAAGAAGCTAAACTTGAACCTGAACTTGAACTTGAACCTAAAGTTGGAGCTGAACTACTGTGATCCTAATTATTGTCCAATATTAGTTAATAATCATTAAATAAATTATACCAAAATTGTTTAATGATATCAACATGCTCTTGGGCCCCATCACCATATAATATGTCATAATAAAAATAAACCCTCTAACGGGTCCAACACATAAATAATTGCTATAGTATGTCTAATCATGTACCAATAAAAATTAAGCTTCTCATCATCTACCCTGCTATAACCCATATCATCTTATTAGAATCAAATATCCAATCAGATAAAGCTTTCTTGATTTTTCACATATTGCTAAAACAACTAAGTGAAGTTAGATACTTTGTTCCTAATAACAATTCAATAGTAATATAAAATATTTCCATCTTTGTACAAAGTTCTTTAGCCAACGCCCATTGCACTTATACAGGTAGGAAAGTATAGTGAGAATCTCTTTGTCGTATCTTAGTAAACACCTCAACATATTAGGTTGTTGACTCCATCATCTTGAAGGTTGAATTCCATATCGTAGGATAATCTAATATCAACTTCTTCGTCCATTGAATGTATAGTTGTTGTGCAGTTTCTTCAAAATTTTCAACTTTTTGGGTATTGCACTCCAATGTACTACATTATCCCATATCAACTCTATTGCTTTCTTTATCATCTCTAACATGTCCTTCACAATCAAATTCAAAATATATGTCAAACAACGCATATGGAACAATCTCCCACAAATTAACAGGTTCCCAACTTATACCTTATTCTTCGCTTTTTCAATCACCACATTATTTATGATATAATCCAATCCATTAGACACTTGTCCAACATAGTTGTTAACCTTTTGCTTGTATGTAGTGTTGACACATAAATGAACATACCATTTACAAATATTAACAAATACCAATCATAATATAATTAAAAACTGATAAAATATTAACAAATATAATTTACCTTAGTAGTCCACTGTGTAAAGTGTAGTCATTGTCAATATAGTGTGTCTTTATTGTCATATAAACCTTCTTTTAGTTATCGATTGCTCATATGTTCGATGTGATGGAAACTCATACTTTTTAAATGTTTCTTTCTTTTAATCCTTGTATATCTTGAAAATATCTTTCTTCAAGTTATTCCGAGTTAGGATCTTGAAGGTTGGTTGGAAAGAGGTGAGCAACTTCATAAATCTTTTGTTATCAATTATAAAGAGCGGATGTTCATCACCAATAACTATACCAGCTATTGAAAGCATTGATCTGTTGCTATCATAAACTGTAGCAGTCATTTCATTCTTTCCTCTCATTAGGTTAGGGGTAAAAAATATTTGACCTTCTGATACGATTCTCTTTCTATTACACTACTTCATATGTCTCTTTAAATATGAGGTTCCATCTTTTGAACTCCTAATCAACATCTTATGACAATGTTTACATTCAACCCTCTCTAGTCTGTCCATTGATTTAGTCTTGTTTAAGTGATTCCAAACATCACTTCTCAACAGACCTGGTGCACTTATTTCTTCACTTGGTATTTGTTTAGAAGTCGTTGTTGGTATACTCTTTGGCACCGAATTAGAACTCTCTATTGAAGGATTATGCTCTAAAACAATCATTATATATGAATATATAAATTATTCGTGGACATTTACATATATATTTACACTTTGATAAACACTTAACAATCAAATTGATGATGATGATAATGGTAATGAAAGAATAATCAAAATCTAGCAAGTTTATTATTGTTTCAATTTAGCTGCTCGAACTTTTGTGACCAATTCTTTGATTCATATATGTTTTGGTAATGGTAAGTTTAAAATTTTGAGTGTTTGAATGTTTGGAGGGACATCTATATAACATTCATAGTTTCTAATTAATTATATTAGATGGACATAGCTAATATGAATAATGGGACTCATTGGGTCAAGAATTTCCAAATCAAGATATGTAAGTACTTGAGAAAACATAATTAGTGTATAAACCTAATAACAGTACCGACCATAAAACTTATATAGGAATCTAATACTACTTATTGATGCACATAAAATGATGATACTAATAAAAATATCCATTACAAAAGTAAATGCAAACAGTAAATGAAATAGTATCACTACCACATAAAAAAAACTAGTGGTTTGTTTTTTATCTATGCGTGGTATGCACTGTAACGCCCCAACATATACCCTAGAAGTCTTATAACATGTCTAAGGTGTATTAAGAAGTGAACATAATGAATTAAGTACATCTAAGTATAGTAAGAGATATAAAGACACTTAATGTAAAAGACATGGGTAAATGGGTAATTTGTTCGTGTCGAAATGGAATACGTACTTAGATGTGAAATATGTACGAGAATTTTGATATGTTTGCTTGGATTATGAACATGATGTGAGGGAAATTGGTAAAGGAAGTATCCTATTTGCTTATGAGATGTTTTTGGTTAAAATTAGATGTATTTTTCTGTTGCTCTTGCATGATAAGACCGAAGTTAGTTGATTTGGGATGTGTACCTCACTGAATGGATAGGTTTTACTGAACGGATTTATGTAATTTGGCCATATCTTAGCCTTTAGACCTCCAAATTGGATAATTCCAATTAGAGATTAAATTAAAGATATAGATCTAAAACTTTCATGAAGGAACTGAAATTTTATTGTGCCTCTAAGAGTTTTGAATTCTATTTTGAAGTTGAGTTCTAGCTACTATCCTTATTTTCAAACAGCCTATAGTTTTTAGGGTATAACTCCTGATATAATTAACCAAATTGCATGAAACTTGTGTCATTAGAAACTTAGACATCTAAGAATGAAATAAATTTATAAGATTATAGGCCAATATGGGAATTAAAGGAAGAAGAAGGGCTAATATGCAATTTTTTAAAGTCAACTCATGGACCAATAAGATTAAAGCATGTGTGTCCAATAGAATTGTAACACATGTTCCAATATAATTTTAACACATGGTCTAATAGAATTGTAACACGTAGTTTAATGGGATTGTAACACATAGTCTAATAGGATTGTGACATATGGTCCAATGAGATTGAAACATGTGTCTAAGACTAGAAAATTTATGAAAAGGCACATGGAGAGAGAAGATGGATGACATTTTGATGGCGTAACTTCAGATTTTTCTCCTCTCCATTTCACCTTCTTCATCCCATCATTTTTCACTTGGTGATTCAAGCAAAGCCAAAGATGAAGGGGAGGCAAAGCATTAAAAGAACTACTTTGCCAATTTTAAGGTTTGGGACTTCACTTAGTTAATTTTTGTATTTGTGTACATTTGAATGTGTAAAAAGATTCATTTGGAAGTGGAATGGTTGTTGGGATGATACTTTGATGTTATTTTGGTGTTATCTTGTATAGAATTTCATGTAGTGGAATTCTGTCTAGGTTTTGTTGAACCAGTCACATTGTTTAAGTCATAAATCAACATAAATACCTCTAAATTTGGTGATTTTAGTTGCATATGAACACTAAGACATAGAACTAAAAATCTCCAGAAGAGACTCTGACTTAATTCTGGCTTTATAATGTTAGAAATTGGGATAGAAAATGATGACCTGAAGTTGCCCCTGTTCTGAAGTAGCGTATGATATTTGTTCTATAACTCATGTGTTAGAAGTCAAAATGGCCTAATCTTTGATGTTTTGGAAACTAGAGACACAGATAGACAAATTTATAGAAGACCACAAAACCCAGTTTTGACTCTTTCTATACGAATATTAAGCAAAACTAGACTCCATCAAGTGATTTGTTTTGGACTGATAGTTTGCCTATTTTTAGACCACTTTGGGGTTTAGCTTAAATTGCATTGTTTGAGTTGGTTTTTATTTTTGATTTTTACCGAATCTTATCTGAACCTTTTTTAATGTGTATGAACCTTTTTGAACACCTAGAAGTAAATGAAATAGGACTTACCACATGTGAATTGGGAGACTGAACATTAGAATATAAGATTGAGCATAATGCATTCCAAAGAAAATTTATATGTAAATAAATGATTTGTATGCATATTCATTACTCATATGTGTATAGTATGATTATAGACGTCTGATTTTTATACCTTTCTAATGGTGGCAAGCCATAAATTGCATGTATAAACACAAATACAGATTTTATGACTTGAAATATATTTCGTATGATTTGTTAATAAATGAAATGAAATTTGCATATTGTTAAAGAAAATGATATAGTGCCGACTCTATTATCTTGGTTGTGGATAGATAGGCATGCCTATAGGGTTAAAGTGTAGCTGTTACAATTTGACACCACCGGTGTCCACAGTTTGATACCTTTAGTATCCACAATTATATTTCGATACCTTCGGGTATCTCCAGTTTGATATCTTCAGATATCTACAACACTCGAATATGCACAACACCCGTTATCCACACCCACAAAAAATGTTCAGGCCTAACACATAAAATAAAGTAAAGAGATATAAATAAGAAATACAATATGACAACATAAATAATTGGTCCATGAATGAGCATTTGCATTTGTATTGATAATGTGTATCTTTGAGTATTGAATATCAATGGTTGAGTTTTGAAGGTGAATTTTCGGTATTTGAAAAAAAATATTTAAACATGTTTGCATTATTTATTTGATTAAGTATGCCATCATTATTTATATTTGTGTAATGCTCATGAATATATGTGTTTGGCGGATGACTGCTGTGAGTGATCATCCAAACCAATTGTTTTCCCACTAAGCTTTCAAGCTTAGCACGAGTATTAATCTATGTAGGTCCAAGTTATAGAAGTGAAGTATATGGAACATCTGCAAGGACCAAGGCCAATAGATAGAAGAAAAAGTACTTTTAGAAGGCGTTTTTAGTTAAAGATGACTGTACATGTAATGGTTAAAGGAAATTGTATGTTTTCTTTTATATTACCAAGTAAATGTAAAGATTTATTACTACTGTTAAATTATAATGTTAAGTATTAGGGAGTTTTGTAATGTGTCTATGTATAGCATTGAATATAATTGTATAACTTGAATACACGTACAAGAATTTGATTGTTGTATGTGTGGATGATTGTAGGTTCCATATAGGAGGTGTTACATGCATGCAGGCTTGAAAATAATTAGGCTTTGTGAATATTCCATTGACTATATTGTACATATCAATCAGGAAGATATTCTTAATGACACATATTGGTTTTCATTCCAATGTTCTTTATGTTCTAGTACATACTTTTGATATAGATGATAAAAAAAGTCAACATATGTTTGTTCATTTCTAAATAAGAACAAAAACAAACAAATGAGAAAAACAACACCACAAAAATGGTCATCAACATACTTAAGAGAATACAAAGTAGTCCAGAATAATATCAAATACTTACATATAATTACTTGATAAAGCAGTGACTAAACATGAATTTCATAAGAATTGGGTTCATAGTGGACTACTAAATTAATAAGTATTCTTTTCAAAAATAAAAAAATCAAAATGTTTTGTTTTTAAAATTCTTAAAGTGTTTAGTTTGAGAGTAGTGCATTTAAGCCTCTTATTATGAATCCTTAAAAAAATCTAGTTACTAAATTAACATTTTCAAAGTTCATCTTTAATAAACTTAGAGATGCATCAATTGTCCTCCTTTAATGAACTTATAATTGTATCACTATTTTGACTTTCATTTAATTAAAATTTTTTTGAATGGTGCCATTTAATGATCTATAAGTAAATTTAAAAGGTAAATATCATTATGATACATTGATTTATCTTCTTTTTTATTTTTATGGTGATTTTGATTCAATAGAGAAATTTTAGTTAGAAAAAGTTTGTTATGTACATTTTCATATAGTGATAGCTTGATATTTATGTTTAGGTTAAGATTTATAAGAAAATGAACCTTTCCATAACCAAATTATCACGCTTTTAAATATAATTTTCATATCTTTCAATGACAACAAAGATTAAAAAGTACAGTTTTTTAAGATGCTTGTATTAGGAAAAGGACCTTTGCACATCTACAAATCTTATAGGATCTTTAGGTAATGATTTTTTTTAATTTCCTTATTTAATTCTTTAATATATAGCTTCAATATGGACCTAACACTAATATTCATAACACAAAACATATAGAAACCTTAGACACTTAGTTTGGAAAAATGTAGAATGTTCAATCAACTATAAAAGTTGAAGAAAGATGGAAAGAAATTTGTGGTAACCAACAGACCAACAAACACAACCAAGCAATATGACATAATTAAAGAGATTATATATGTGTGTGTGTGTGTTAAAAAAATTAGGGTTTATGTCATCTTACCTTTAAAACTTTAGCGAATTGAGAATTGGTGTTTGTTATCAACTACAATTCGCTCCTAGCAGTGAAGAGGAGAATCTAACAACCCCAACAATATAAAAAAGCAAAAATGTCATTATTAGAAATAAGTGTACTACTCCCAAACTAAATGTCACTAAAGAAGTCTTACCAGGAAGAGGGATTAAGGAAAGACAGACTAAACTCTTTGGGAGAGCTGGAGAGGCAAAGACAGACCAAGCCCAACTTGGCCCGAAGTCTAAAATTTGTCTAGCTTAGGCCAGTCTCGGTCTTATATACCAAGCCTGCTTGAGAACCACTCTCCTATAAGTATATATTGAAACAAACACTTTATTCAATAGGTTTATAATATTATATCCAACTTTCTAGATATCTCACAACCTTTTTATTATCCAATTCAATTATGATCTTAATAGATAATATTTGCTTCAACTATACATCACATCCTAAAATTATTAACTTTGACTCTTCAAAGTCTTAACATTTCGTATCTAATATGAAATTTTGTTAATTAATTTAATTAGAATTACCAAAAGTAAGTTGTTGTACTGGACTTTGCTATAAAGAGAATAAATATTGCACTATATATTATCTTATATTGCATTTTTCTCCTTACATAAATCCACAATATTGAGGAATTTAATTGTATATGTATTCACCAAAGAATTTCATTCCTTATAAATAATTGAATAATTTATCTTACCACATTGATCTCATCAAAGTGCTTTGGTACTTAATTTTTTACTTGGATTTAAATAATTTAAACTTACCAAAAATTTATATCAATACTTCATTTAATTCATATGACTATATCGCAAGAAGTCATTAGTAAATTTCATGAAATATAAGCATTCATCCTTTCATCACATGTATAAATTTAACAATTCAATATTATTATTATCTCTTCATCAAAAAGTTGATTTTGTTCAACTTAACAAGTTTCATAAGATTCATATGATTCATAATCAAAAGGATTTATATATCTTTGAATGTTACTTTATGTGTGACCTATTAGGTTCTTAATATGTTAGCAATGATTATAAATTATATTATAATTCATAATTAGAATTAGATGAATTAACGCTTATTTTAATTTATCTTTAATTATCCAATTCTCTAATTTATAATGATATATCAAAATTGATGTTTAGTAATATGTCATGACTATCCAAATATTATGAATGTCTAAGTGGTTTGACTCAACATATTCATACATTTTTATAATCTATAATTTAATCATTTCGTTATCTAATATTCCAATTGAACATAAAGTATGGGTTTTGTGTCTACTATATTAAATCTAATCATGTTCATTCTTGCTAATTAGTAATTGATTTATAATTTATATATGAAAATATCTTTTCAAATCTCAATTGACTCTAGCCAGAGAATTCGTTAAATCACAATAAATCAAGAATAGCATAATATTGTCTCTATTTGTTTTAGAATGATGAATCATTTACTAACTTACTCAACTATCTGTATATAGTTCATACTATATCTAAGTACTATTAATTGAACTGCCCTAAATAAAATAGGTCATAAGTAGCATCAAAATATAGTAATTCTCACATGAAATACTTTGGTAATATCAAGTTTAGAGATCAATTATAGAACTATCAAAATAAAGAAATCTACATACACGTAAGTAATATTTTATTTGTGATTATCATAAGGATCAATTCAATGAACTTATTTTTTTAATAAGCATCTCGTGTTTGTTAAGTATCACTTTACTTTTATTTATGACATCAATTATTTTATTCAAAAGAAAAAAATGTAATTTGCGTTAGCTTTACTATTTCATTAATATCATGTATTGATTAAACTACAATTATGAATAATTTAAGAATAATACATAAATATAAATTAAATCTCATAAAGATAAATAGTATCTTTAATTAATTGTGTTATAAAATTTATAACCAATTGATTAGGCGTAGAGTATATACCAATAATTTTTCTTGCAAAATTTAAAAAAATGATTGCGAAAAAAATAATTCCTAGTCTCGACTTAACACGAGTAAGTAATTTACTGGAAAGAAGGACAAATTAAACATAGCACTGAAAAACAAAAATTATTAATCGAGTACTGCGATATGAAGCTTCAAGCCGTTCGTTCTGCCGACATATGTAATGTGGCAAGTCATATGACACTGAAAATTACAGTTCGTTTGCAGCAAAATAAAAGGCAACGTGAAGAATACAAATCAAAGATTTGTTTTCTAATGCAAAATTGAATGAATGTGCAACATCTATGTCACCGGCAGCTCTCCTGTCGTTTTCCTCTTCTATCATCTCCTAATTCAAATTGCTATATAGAAGACCCTACGAAGTTGTTGTGTACCTTGCGTTGATAAATTTGTTTTGATTATATCTTACTGATATACTCTCTTGAGACCTATCAGTTAAATATCAAACTTACTTACATGTAGAGAATCCAACATAAAAATAAAATTATATCAAAGTTATTTCTTTACATATATCAAAAATCAAGATACCTTTAACAAGTTGCCTTCGGAAAATAATAATCCTTCGGTTTCAAGGTTAATTTTTTGGAAATGTTCACATTCCCCTTTTATGAAGCTCAACACTGATACTTCTTTAGCTGCTTCCACGGGGATTGCTGCAAGCGGAGGTTTGATTCGTGGTAATAATGGTCGCTGGAAGTATGAGTTTGTTTTCAAGACGGGTCGTTGTTCTATTCTTCATGCTGAGTTGTGGGTTCTTTATTATGGTATTCAACTCACTTATAATCTTGCCTATTTAGATGTTTTTGTAGAAAGTGATAATGAGATTGCTATCAAGATGTTGACCGGTAGTGTCCAAGCAAATTCATATTGTTTATCTCTTGTTGACAGAATTCTAGATTTACTGAAGTGCTTCAATAATGTGGAATTCACTTACATTTACAGAGAAAGGAACTTTGCTGCTAACTCCCTTTCTCACATTGGTTTTGATTTTCCTCCCGGTTTTTATGCTTTAGAACAAGTTCCCCCTAGTGTGGTTAGATGGATTGATCATAATTTAATAAGAGTCTCTTATGTTAGGTAGTTTTTTGCTTTTGTGAGCTTTGCTCACTTTTTTCTTACAAAAAAAAAGAATATTAGAGTTAGAGAAATTATATACATAAAGTAAGAAATAAACGGGTGATTTTGTATTTCAATATTTTATTAAAAAATTAAGTTAATTTTTGTTGTTATTTTTTCATCCTAAAAGTGATATAAGAAATTGTAGTTGAAATTTATTTATTTAAAATTTAAACAAATCTATATTTGATCGATGTTTAAAAAAATATTTTAAAACTACTTTAAC
Source organism: Erythroxylum citrifolium (assembly GCA_026284465.1). NCBI lineage: Eukaryota > Viridiplantae > Streptophyta > Magnoliopsida > Malpighiales > Erythroxylaceae > Erythroxylum > Erythroxylum citrifolium. The sequence goes on along the minus strand of JANKOE010000024.1, from coordinate 25,838 downwards.
GTCGAATAAATTAAATTAATTAAGCGGTGATGGATAGATTAAAAATAATAACTTAATTATTAAGAATTTACAAAACTTTAGTTATGATAAAATTTAAGATTCTATTAATATCATTTCAAAAACATTAAAATGTAGCATGATATTGTAAATAACTATAAAAACTTACTTAATTTTTTAAAAAATACTAGAATATAATTTATGCATTTAACCTAAACGAATCATTATCACCGTCCAAATTGTATATATATAGGAAGTCATAATTTAAGAAATGCCCTTATGAGGTTGTCAAATGATTGGAGACCCAAAATTAAATAAAAACAAAAGAAACTACAATCATGCACAGGTACGCCCTCAAATCCTCTGCATTCTTCATTCTGTACCTATCCTATGTCTAGTGCATCTGAACCATCTATTTATGTGGGACCCACAAAAATAGACGACTCAGATGTAATAAGCACAGAGTAGATACAGAATAAAAGTACAGAGGATTACGGGCAGGCAAAGGTATTATATGTCAATAAATCACTTCCTTTCTCTCTGAATATTCGCAAAGAAACTTGAGGATCGTGGATTCGTAAGCTTGGCAAAGAAACTTCCATTTCTCTACCTGTTTTTGCTACAAAGAAGACTGGATCTTGATTAATTAACTTAAGTAATTTTCCAAGCTCGCGGGAAAATATCTTAGATAAAACAAGGGTTACGAAAGACAAAACTGAAGTAGATGAGGGGTCATGTGCTTCGGCCTTCTTCTCTCATATGGCCGAAGAGAATGTCTTTCAAATAATTGCCTTGGGGGCTTTTGGCTAAAGTTGTTAAGGTTGCTGGTCCTTACTCTCTCAGCATTCCAGTAAAGTCAATTATTCTGCCATGTTCAGAGCAATACATGGGATGACCTCCACATGGTCCGAAGCACAACCACATGCAAATTTCGAGGGAGAAGAGACAGCCGAATATGCCCAAAAATGGGATTTTAATTGCTTCGCCATGTGAAGGTTACTTGCAGGCATTATCCTTGGGGTACCGTAGATACTTCTTATGGTGGTGGGCCTCTGCAATTGCAGTCAAATTAGCCACTGAATTACTGTTTCTTTTTCTGAAGTAAAGTTCTGATACAAGAACTCCTTCCTCGTATGGGTCATTGACATTTGCAAACCCCTATGACGGTGCCGTGAAACTAGTACAAACAACCTAACTATAATTGATGGTGGATTCAATTTTAAGTCTTCTTTAGGTAGGGTTATGATTAGTGTGCCGTGTGCTGAAGCAAGAAGAGAGAAGGAAGCCTTTGAATTTGGTTTCTTCATGTTTGAATGTTTGTCTCGATTTAGCAGACCAGGATGGGCCTTTAACTGATTCCTACAAGGATTTTGTTATTATAGGGATGGCAAAATACAAATTCATCAAGCAAGCAAGTAGTTTTGGCGACTGCTTATTGCTTACTTGCTTTCCACCGACTAGGCAACCAGCCAGTCCCATGAGTAATTATTCTGTAGTTGCTTAGAAGATAAAAGAGAGACAGGTGGTTATATAGGTTGAGACCCACCCCATTCAGGTTGAGTAGGTTCCGTGAACTCTTACACTAAAAACAACTCCACTTAGTCCTTAAGTTGCACAGGCAAGCAATGATTTGTCCAACCTACTTGGATTGATACTAGACATCCAAGTAGTTTAGTAATAACAAAGAACGGCCTGCCACTAGCTTTTATTTTTTCACAATTGTATTAAGAAAAAAAATTTATTAGGTGCGGAATCAACTCCGCTAAGCCTTTCTATAAAACAAATTGAATTTGGCCAAAAGCTACGGAAGTGCCATAATTGGAAGCATGTGATTTTCATGAGCGAAAATTGGAATTGCCTGATTGAACCGCTCAACCACTAAAAATCGCCACCTTGATTTAGCTTTCGATCTTTCATATAATAAACACTAACAAAAATGTGTTAATAACTTCTAAGGTACCTATAGTGACTTCATTCTTATATTAAAAAGTAAATTTTAAAACTTTAAGGGCAGGTGAGTTGGTAAGGAACTCTCCTGACTTAAGTGAGATCGTGAGTTCGAACTGCCCTCATGTATGCTCCCGTTTAAAACTTGAGGCCAGAATTTTGCTTTAATAAGGGACCTATTCGGTTCGAGCGGGGATTAGTTTAGGTGTGGATAGCTTAAAAGTATCTTCCTATAATTGAGACCCTCTTAAAATATTTCGTAAAAAGAAAAAGTAAAATTTAATATAAGAAAGTCGAACTGACTGCTTCTAAGATAAAATTAGGAGTCGAGGTGAACCATTATATATATTTCATTTCTTCCCCGCAAAATTTCAACTTGTCTCAGTGACTTTAGGCTTTTGTTTAGGTAGAAGTGTTATTATATGTTTGATTTGAAGTTAAGGTATAAAGAGGAAAGAAAAAGATTGTTGCTTAATTTGTTTGGTTGAGTAACGCAAAAGCTTTATACTATCTTTTATCTTCTTAAGTACCGATTTAATAATTAAGTTAAATATTTTAATTTTGAAAGTATTTAAATTTAATTACATTATTAATAATTAATTTTAATTAAATATATATAATATCAAATTAAATTCTTCATAATTTTTATTAAAATTGAATATATTAACTAATCAAATAGTATATATTTAGTTAATATTAATTTAGGTTAAAAAACAGATAAATATCACTTTATATGATTTTTGTAATTTTTGAATACAGAAGAAGTCGAAAATAAAAACAGAAAATTAAAAAAAAAGGTTTTCGTTGAATACTTTTTACTGACGTCAGCCACCTCTCTACTTTTAAGGCACGTTCACAAGTTACAACACCAACTCAGACCACAACCAAGCAACCTTCCTCCGCCATCGGCAATGCTGCCATTAATGTCGCCGGCGCCGACACCACCACTACCGTAAAGCCAGCACTAACTCCACTTGAGTTGTATGAAACCAAGAACTGCAAGAAATGACGCAGAATCTGAAACTGAAAGTGCTTACCTTGATCACCAAGCTATCAGACCGCGATACGTTCGCTGTCGCGGCGAGTGAGCTGGATTCCATCGCCGCCGCACTGGACAGCACCACAGTTCCGACGTTTCTCTCATGCATTCTCTCCACCGACTCCACCGACAAGGCATTAGTACGCAAACAGTGCCTCCACCTCCTCTCCACGCTGGCTCTCCTCCATGCCAACTCGCTCTCTTCGTTTCTCTCTAGAATTATCTCCTACCTCACGCGCCGCCTCCGCGACTGTGATTCCTCAATTCGCTCCCAATGCGTGGCTACGACTTCGTCTCTCGCCTCCAATGTCACGAAGACGCCGTTCTCTGCTGCGTTCTTGAAGCCGTTGAGTGAATCGGTGTTCACGGAGCAGGAGATGAGCGCACAGGTAGGATCCGCTTTGTGTTTGGCTGCCGCCATCGATGCGGCTCCTGATCCGGATCCGGCGAGGCTAGGGAAAGTGTTGATGCCAAGGTTGGAGCGGTTAGTGAAAAGCGACAGTTACAAGGCGAAGAGTGCGGCGTTGGTTGTTATCGGGAGTGTGATCCGAGTTGGAGGAGTGAGCGGTTATGGAGGTATGGTAGCACTAGTGAAGTGTTTGGTAGGGTTCTTGAGTAGTGAAGACTGGGCGGCAAGGAAGGCTGCGGCAGAGGCGCTTGGAAGATTGGCGGTTGTGGAAAGGGATGCTATGGCGGCGTTCAAGAGCGGGAACCTGAAAGCTTTTGAGAATCGGAGATTCGACAAGGTTCAAAACTTTTAAGTTTGATCTCGCATTCTTCCAGTGTTAAATTTTCTTTCGTGGATGAATAATTTTGCAGATTGTTTATTTGGAGTATGAATTGTGAGGCTTTTGCAGGTGAAGGCTGTCAGGGAAGTGATGAGTCAGATGATACAGGCATGGAAGCAGGTTCCTGACATCTCTGAGGAGGCATCACCTCCGCCTAGATCGGTGGCTTCCTCAAAAGGTAATGGAGACATTGAGAATATAGGTTAGCCACCAAATTTTGTTGATTCTTTGGCAAGACTATAAAGAATATATCCGAATCGGTAATTCTTTATTGATTCAAGGTCATCGGTTATGCTTGGATTCACTATAACTTTTTCTTGTTTTGATTGTATGGTCCATGCTTTAACCAATTTTGATTCTTTAAATTCATTGTCAAATTTGAAACTTTCATACTTTGCTCAGTGTGATTGCAACTTATGCATGAGCTCAATTTCAGTAATGATTTTTGTCAATTGTTTTATATCTATTCCTTCACTGAAGTTTTTTATTTTATGGAAGCAGAAGATGCAAATAATGGGAGCTATCAGTCTGGATCCAAAGCACCTCGCACAGCTGGATCTGAAGCCATTCACAAGAATAAAAGGACCTATAACAGGACAACTCCACCCGATTCTTTATCTGCTAGAAAGAGAGTTCCTTTGAAGAGTGTTGATGAGAAAGCTAGTTCAGGAATTCTGCGGAAGGTAGATTGCAAAAAGAACATGGACTGGAAGGCTGAAGTTGCAGTTCCAAGGGCTACCTCTGTCTCTTGTGGTGATGATAGTGATCTTAGAGAGAGATGCGATGGTGGCCCAGAAAGAAGGATTACAAAGCCAGATTTAAAGCGGGCACTTTTCAATAAAAATTATGATGATAAGATGCTCAAATTTGTTGGGTCCAAGTCTGGATCTCGGGTAGTCCCTTGCCATGAGGAAAGACCAGAGTCTGCAAATGCAGTCAGTGTTGGGATTGAAAATCAGGATACCAATCACAAAGAGAGTGAGGACTTGTCTTTGATCCGGAACCAGCTTGTTCAGATCGAAAAACAGCAATCAAGCCTACTAGATCTCCTGCAGGTTTGTTCCACGTTTTGAAACTTTGTATTTTTCTGATGGTAATTTGCTGGTGAAATTGTTGATCTATGCATTTAATATATAGTAATCGCTTTTCCATGTCTTTGGGCTGCTTGGTATGAGTACACATGATATCATTGGTTTCATATATTGAGGTTGTTGCTAATTCTCATATTATCTACTGACAATTAGAAATACATGGGGAGCTCACAAAACGGGATGCATGCACTGGAGACCCGTGTACATGGTCTAGAGTTGGCACTGGATGAGATATCATATAACTTGACTGTTTCCGGTGGAAGGATGACTGACTCTCAGAAAACCTCTTGTTGCCTGCTACCTGCTGCAGATTTTTTGAGCTCCAAGTTTTGGAGGAAAACAGATGGTCGCTTTCCACTCTCAAGGTTATCTTCTAGTGGTGTCACTTCATTGACAGCCATTCGTCAAAGAGCTGGTAAGAATGGTAGTACCAGGGCTGAAACATTCAATTTTGAGAGACATAGGCTACAACAACAGGGTCGAGGTGGATTCATTGTGAATCCCCTGGCAGAGATTCATGACGATTGAAGGGGGAACACAGAAGTGGCACAGCATTAGCCAGGACCATTAGGTAATGTTATCAGAAATTGGTTTTAGTTCCGTCTGATCTTCTATTTGTTTGATATGCAAGTCCACTGCTAAAGGAAAGACCCTTGATTCACACTATCCCACATGCTTCCATTCAAAATCAAAGCTGAGTTGCATGCAAATTGTAGTTCATTTGACAAATAACAGTACAATGACACATCGGACTTAGGCAACACTACCCACCAACTTTCCAACAATGTTTGCAGCCTTGAAATTTAGATAATTTACTTGATAGTTCGCCTACATACGAAGTTATTATCTGAATGCCTGTTTGCCTATCATTAAGTTTAGGGACATATAATTGCGGTGGAAAGGGGTGGTGGTGCCAATTATGTAGTTTGATCCTTTTAACCTTCTTCTTCTATGACATTCTTCCACTCACGTTGCCTTTTCAGAAGGAAAAATAAACTTCGTCCTTTATTTTTCTGCTTTTCAGCCTGTTTTTGATGCCTGTTTCAAGATCCAAGTGTGTATGGGTGCTTGTGTTTGTTTTTCTTTCTGCTTTTTTCAAAACAGAATTCTATTAAGAAAACATTTGTGATTAACTCATTGAAATTTCAGTTGAGTGCAGATTTTGTTTTGTTGGATGGCGTCATTTGTGTGGTCTTACTGGCTGGGGGAACCACAGTAACATGAAGAGAATGTTGAACTTATTGATTTATGGTTTGTATCTGGTAAGTTGCGAAGCTAGCTTTTGCAAAATGCTTGGTGGATGCACTTCGCTTTATCACTCCTTCGAAAGTGAAAAATTAGAAATTGTCGATATAAATAGTACCCCATCGGAGCAATGGCGTTTCAAAGAGAATCCAATTCATGTAATAATGATTCATTAGTAGCATTCTTTTATTTTCCCTGCAATCTTAAAGACGAAGATTCACCACGAGAAGCAGCTTAATAGAAGATGAATGTGTATATATTGTAATTTTTTCAGTTTTTATGCAAATGGACTCACGTGTAATAGTATAATACAGGTGCACTTTTCAGCTTCAAATTAGAATATCAGCTTCCTATGTCTATGTGCATGTCTGTTGTTTCAGGCGTCGTGTGCATTGCATCATTCGAGGGATGGCTATGGACTCCAAAATCCACCGGTCGAATTCCTCGGCGTACATGTGATATTTCTAGATTTGCTTTTGGCCGTTCCGTTAATATTGACCGTGGTAAAAATAATAGACTCATCAGGCACTGTAGACAATATTTTTTGAACATGAGGAGTTACCGAATCATGGCTCCAGTTAATGAGAATCAGAGGCAGTGTGAAACGGAAAAGCTAATACAAAATGCTACAAACATTGAAGAGGATGACAACAAAATTATTGAAAAGGTAAAAATGAAGAAAGAGGAATTTTAGGCATTTTTCTTCGATCAAACCAACGAATCACATGAACGTACTTGATAAAAAACTCAAATTAGCGAATATCCCCTACTCCTATAATTCCTGCCCTTACGTTATTCAAATTTCTCATTTTCATACCCCTTTGATTTAGATTCCCGCACTGTAATGTTTTCTACATCTTAAGCTTAACCATGGAATATGATTTACATGCAGACCCTCCCATTTAAACCTAAAATAAAGAAACCGAATGGAGGAAGTATTTACACACCCCAATGCATTTAGAGATAAGAAAGTGTTGAGATATGACTCAATTCTCTAACAATGCTCTCAGATTGACGTTGTACTAGGTTATTAGGACCATGAGCAAGTTTTTTTCTCTCTGCTATACATCATATTTGCGACTCTCCTTGTAGCTTTGTTTTTATTTGACATCCAGGAACCATGACACAGGAGTTTTGTTGTGTAACTGGCACAATATGTCCTTTTTTGTTTTTTGTCCTTCTCACCTTTGTACCATTATGACACGACAGGACACTAATGTCCTTCCCAATTTTATACATACGTACATATGCATATACATACATACATATATATATACATATACATACATATACATATACATATGCATATGCATACGTATGTACATACGTACATACATACTTACTTACTTACTTACTTACTTACATACATATTCTTGCGAGACTTGTTATATGTGTCTCCGTGAAAATTTCTCGCCTTCATGAGAGACTAAGAAAGTTTTGTAAGATTTTTTAAACACCGTGTATCCCCTTTTGAATATAGCAAAATTGGTTCTTTGCTTCGTGGGTTTTTCTCCCAACACTCGAGCTTCCCACGTAATTTTTATGTTTTAGTAAAATTCTCATTTTCTTGTTTGTGGCTCTCTTTGATTTTGTTTTACATTTATTCACTAAACTTTGATCCTATAAATTGGTATAGAGCAAGGTTGATCTCAATCAAGGAGTAGTTCACTGTGTCAACTATCACTAAGTTTGACATTGAGAAATTTGTCAGAAAGATTAGCTCCGCAATTTGGCGTGTTCAAATGAAAGTTACCACTTACCCTTACACAATATGGATTGCAGAAAGCCTTGAATGGAAAATCTAAGAAGCCAAACACTATGAGTGATGAACAATGGGAGGACCTCGATGAGAAAGCCCTTTCGGCAATTCGGCTATGCCTTTCCTAAGAATTTTTTCACGAGCTGATTAACAAAACTACAACGACCTGGTTATGGTTGAAATTGGAGTCACTTTACATGACAAAGAGCCTCGCCAATAAGCTTCGCCTAAAGGAACTTTTTCACAATCTGAATGTAAGAAAGTACTTCTGTTCAGGCTCACTTAGATGAGTTCAATTCTCTCTTGATTGACCTTGAAAATCTTGATGTAAATATTAATGATGAGGATAAAGTTGTTTTGCTTGTTTGCTCACTTCTCCATTGATATGGGCATTTTAAAGAAATCATGTTGTATGGAAATTGTAATACCTTATGCTTAGAGGATGATAAAACAAACTTGTTGCCTAAGGAAAAATTTGACACTAAAACTTCATTAGTGCCTCAAGGTGTGAGTTTGATTGTTTTTTATTTTGAAAATTAAAAATAGTCATTGAAATTGTAAAGAATGGGGCATCATGTCTAAATAATACATAGGGGTATTCTAGAAATTCCCCTCAATTGAATAAGTAGACAATTAAAAGAACTCATCATTTCACTAATAAAGAAAATAGGAGACTAAAGGGAAGTCTTCTAGTCCATGCTTTTCCCAAATTAGGGTATTCCAGATGGATTTCAGAGAACTCCAAAGTGTCAGGGTACGGAGAGAGCCATAGGTAAGAGTGCCTTACCTCATCAATCTTCTCAGTGTTACTAATTAATTCCTATTTTTGGTTGACCGAAGATATACCAAATGTCACTTGGTCATCTTCACCTTCATGTTCCATATTTCATCTCCCCTAGGTATTTTATAGTTTCCTGTTTGTAGATTTCCATCACATGCTCTGGTCCTTACCAATGTCTTATTAGACTCCCTAGGATTCTACAAACGCTTGGGAAAAGTTAGCTCGTTTAGAAGGGCACCATGGGGATATAAAAGGTTGTTCTCTAATATTGTAGAGAATACTCTCTAAGGTTTCCCAAAGAGGCTTCGCCTTTATTTAGAACCTTATGAGGTTGTATTCTTTCCAAATCTCATATATGCAAGTTCCAACTCCTAGTATATAAACCTCCTTAGAGTCCTTAAGAATTCAAGAATTGTCCAAGAACCAATTGGATACCTCTTTTAAAGTTTGGGAAGTAATGTTCTAGAGACTTTTTCCAAATTGTGGTTGAATAAGGGAAAATAAAAAATAGATGATCACTACTTTTCCTCCCCCATATTGTTAAGGGAAGGACTCATGAGAGGCAAAATAACAGTAAGAATAAGGGAAAAAAACAGGTCAAAATATAGAGGCAAAAATTTGAGTAAAACTTGTTGTTACTTTAAGAAGCAACGATATGAGATTTATGAATACTATAAGTTGAAAATCAAAATGAGATAGAAGGGAAGGCTAAAGGCAAGCAACAAGAAAAGTCTATCTAGGCTAACATTGTTGACACAAATTTTGAGTGTAATGTTCTTTTAACTGTTGATATTGAGCAAAGGTCGAGGAACAAGTGGATAATGAATTTAAGCTGCATATTTCATATGAGTCCTTATAAGGATTGGTTTTCAACCTAAGAGCCATATAGTGGTGGCTTTGTTTTTACAGGTAATAATTCTTAGTACAGGGTTATCGACAAAGATATAGTCAAGATTAACACATATTATGATGTCATTCGTACCTTAACCGGAGTCAAACATGTCCTTGATTTAAGAAAAAATCTCATATCGTTCAGTACACTGGAATCTCTTGGTTGTAAGTACTCCACTTAAGGTGGAGTTTTAATGGTAATTAAAGGAACTCTTGTGTTAAGGTACTCGTTATGGCAGTCTGTATGTTTTGTAGGGTTCTACCATTACAAGCTTGATTGCAATTGTTTCCTCTACTTTCCACCCTGATGTAACAAAACTTTGGCACATGTATGTGGGCTATATTGATAACAAAGGCATGTCAATTTTAAGCAAGCATGGTTTGTTGGATGGACAGAACACTACTAATATTGATTTTTGTGAACATTGTGTTTTTGGAAAACAAAAGAAAGTTAGATTTTCTACAAGTCTTAATAGGACCAAGGGCACACTTAATTACATTCATTTTGATCTTTGGGGTCCCTCCAATGTTTCCTCATTGGAAGGAAAAAGATATCTAATAACCATAATTGATGATTTTTAGCATAAAGTCTGGGTTTGTTTCTTGAAACATAAGAATGAAGTTTTTATCACTTTTAAGAAGTGGAAGATCTTGATAGAGAACCAAACTGGAAAAAAGGTGAAAAGGTTTCATACTAATAATGGTCTTGAATTTTGTGAACATAAGTTTGAATTTTTTGGCACACAAAAAGGCATTTCTAGGCATAAGACTTTAGTTGGTAATCCCTAGCAGAATGGTGATGTGGAGAGGATGAACTATACACTACTAGAAAAAGCTTAATGTATGCTTTCCACTTTTGGGTTGTGGTACCAACGTGATCAATAGGCTGAAACTATTTCTACTGCAACCTATTTAGTGAATCTTTCATCTCATAGATAATTTGATAGCAAATTTCTAGAGGAAGTATGGACCGGTAATTCTATTGATAATTATAATTTTGAAAATTTTGGCTATCCTGTTTATGTTCATGTCAATAAGAGAAAGATATCTCCTTGTGCTAAAAAGTACATTTTCTAGGGCTATGGATCTGGTGTCCAAGGTTATCCCTTATGGTGTCCTGACCCTAGTGTTTGTAGAGTTATACTTAATAAAGATGTAACCTTTAATGAAAATGCTTTGTTATCTTCTTGAAAAGGTGCTTGTGTTCCATCTTCTATTACAAATGAACAGGAGGGTATTGAGGAAAAGGTAGAGTTTGAAATTAGTGTCGACTTGCTTGATGGTGATACTCCGCCATCTTCCACCTCCCAATCTAGCAAAGATCAAGTGGAAGAAACAATTCAAACAAGTCCACCACAGCAAGTCCACTGCAGCAACCTTAACCTCATCCTCAACCATCCATAGTAAGAGATCATGGTCGCAGACAGTCAAAAATGCCTACCAATTTTTCTAAATATAATTGTGATTTGGTTGCATATACCTTGATAGCTGAACAGGAGACTAATGGTTATCATGAACCTAAAAGCTATTTCAAGCCATCTCTAATGCAGATTTTGATAAGTGGTTGGATACAATGCAAAAAGAGGTTGAGATTCTCAACAAGAATGAGACATGCAATTTAGTTAAATTACCTAAGGGCAATCGAGTCATTAGTTATAAGTGGATTTACAAGGTTAAGGAATGCATCCTTAGGGTTGAAAATAAGAGGTATAAGGCAAGATACGTAGTTCGTTGCTTTGACCAAAGAGAGGGTGTTGAGTTTAATAAAGTTTTCTCTCTTGTAGTTCGCCACACATTTATTAGAATTCTACTGTCTTTGGTTGCTTTGTATGACGTTAAGCTAGAACAATTAGATGTTAAAACTGCGCTTATCTATGATAATCTAGATAAGGAGATTTATATTCAATTGCCCAAGGGTTTTGCAATTCTTGGAAAAGAGCATCATGTTTTCTAGTTAAAGAAGTCCCTTTAAGAATTGAAGCAATCACCCAGACAATGATATTGATGCTTTGATGCTTTTATGATTAAGCAAGGCTACTTTAGGAGTAATTATGACTATTATGATTACTCTCAGTAAATTCATGATGGGTTAGATATCTTTTTACTTCTATATGTTGATGACATGTTAATTGTTGCACTAAACATTGTTCTTGTCAACAAGTTGAAGGCCTAGTTATGTAGCAAATTTGACATGAAGGGTTTAGGTCTTGCAAGGAAGATTCTGGGAATGGAGATAAGTAGGGATCGTTAGGCAGGGAAATTACACTTGTCACAAAAGAGTTATATTTTGAAGATGCTAGATAGGTTCAATATGAGCCATTGTAAGCATGTTACCATTCCTTTAACTGCTCATTTTCATTTTTCATCATGTCAATGCCCTGAAACAAATGAAGGTAAATCTCGCATGTCCTTTGTTCCTTATAGTAGTGCAGTTGGGAGTCTTATGTATGTTGCAATATGTACTTGACCTGACTTTGGCTTATACAGTAAGTGTTGTGGGCCATTGCATGCACAATCCTGTTAAGGAACATTGGAAAGATATCAAATAGATCCTAAGGTATTTGAAAGGGACCAATAATGTTAGTTTAGTTTTTGATAAAAATAAAGTTGATCCTGGTGGTGTGATTGCGTATGTGGATGCTAACTTTGGTAGTGATCTTGATTGAAGGAGGTCTTTGTCAGCTTAGATTTTTACCTTGTGTTATTCAGCCATTAATTGGTACTCTTCTTTACAACATATCGTAGCCTTATCTACTACCGAAGTAGAATATATTTCAGCTACTGAAGGTGTTAAAGAAGCAATTTGGCTTTGTGGCTTGATTATTGAACTCGGCTTAAAGCAAGATATTCTTGTGGTTTTTTTGTGATAGTCAAAATACCTTGCATTTATTCAGGAATAATAAGCACTACTCCTGAACTAAACACGTAGACGTGAAGTGTCATTTTATTCAGAATACTATTAATGAAAGTGAGGTTATTGTGGAGAAAATACATACTAAGGATAATCCTGCGACATGTTGACTAAACCACTCCTATTAGCTAATTTCGTTCAATGTTTAAACTTAGTCGACATTGTTCGTGTTTGAATCCTTCCAGTTTTTTAAGTGAAGCCATTTATGTTCTTTTTTGGGTACTTGAGTCAAGGTGGAGATTTGTTGGAGTATGACACAATTCTTTCACCCTGCTCACTGATTGATGTCGTACTGGCTTGTTAAGATCATGAACAAGTTTTTTCTCTCTATTGTACAACATATTTATGGCTCTCTTTGCAACTTTGTTTTCATCGAACATCCAGGAGTACAATATAGGAATTTTGTAATGTAACAGGCGTAATATGTTCTTTTTATGTCTTTTATCCTTCTTACCTTTGTACCATTAGGGCACAACTGAACATTGTATGTCATTCACAATTTTGTATATATTCTTATGAGACTTGTTTTGTGTGTGTGAGTGAAAATTTCTTAGCCTTCGTGAGAGATAAAGAAAGTTTAGTGAGTTTCAAAACACTATGTACCCCTTTTGAACATAATGAAATTGATTATTTGCTTTGTGGATTTCCTACGTAATTTTTGTGTTTATGTTATTTTTGGCTCCTTCTGATTGTGTTATACATTTATTTATTAAAATTTGGTCCTAAAGAAAGTGTTAACCTCTGGTTGCTATTTCACTAATGTTATTAATAATAAACAATGGTAAGAATATCAGAAAATGAGCCTTGTGCCAGGCAAACCTAAGTTTTACCAATTAAACGTTGTGCCAGACGAAGCCTTTGTAAACGACGAGGAAGAAAGTAGGGGTAAGGTAGACGACAGCGACGTTAACACTTGCCGTAAAAGGCTTAAAACCCCCCGACTTCTGATGTGGAACCCCAAGGTTAAAGAACCCAAAACTCCTTAAACACACACTTTGGATGAAAACATGAACAAGACAAAATCCTCAATCTTAATGAACCCTCAATCAATTATATAAAAGGAAACACATATAATAAGGTTGATTTGAAAACAAGAATAGAAATTCACCATAATTGTTTACCTTGATAAGAATTATATTCTTGATACAATAGAAGAAGACAAGAAATCATCCCTTAAGAATTCGTTATTCATCCAATCTAACCGTAAATAATGTTTATTATGATGTATTTATACCTCTTGAAAAGAAAGAAACCCTAATTATGTAAAAAGTCCTTTAAACATGGGCCTTTCACTAAAATAATTAAAACCCAAACTAATATTTCTAAAATACAATCCATTAAACCTAAAAGTTTTAAACAAGCCCAAGACATAAGTAATGGATTGCCGAAAGTTATGCTTCTAACATAAAATAATTAATTAAATAAAAAGGAAAGTTTTCTTTCTCATTCCGCCCAACTTGATTAGTTATCTTGTCATTAGCTCCCATTGTCTCTTGAGATTCTATGCCATCTACAATTCGGCCTATATAGAATTGAAGCACTTTTTTGAACTTCTTAGCTATTGATCTTGTTTTGGTACCTTCGACATTATTACCTCATCTTTGACGCTATTTAGCTTACAAAGTCCTAAAGTCATGTTCACATCATCCCCTCCCCCTTCAAAAGGATTCGTCCTCAAATTTGAATCAAAATCAAAAGGAGATAAGTCATAAACATTAAAAGTAGTAGTAACATTATACCCACCTAGCAAGTCTATCTTGTATGCATTGTCATTGATGCGTTCCAACACTTAGAATGGTCCATCACCCTTACATCAAGTTTTGACTTCCTTTGCTGTGGAAACCTTTCTTTTTGCATATGCACCCAAACTCAATCACCTGGTTCGAAGAGAACTTGCTTTCTACCTCTATTTGTTTTTTTATGCATATATGTGATTCTTTTTCTCAATCTGTGCACGTGCTTTCTTGTGTATTGTTTTAACCAAGTCAGCCTTCTTCTTACCGTCTAAACTAGCAATCTCAATCAAAGGTAAAGGCATCAAATCTAACACAATCAATGGATTAAAACCATTATATGCAAACTCAATAAATGGCAAACAATTATCCCGAGTTTTCAAGTTCGTCCTATTAACTACCTCAGTTTATCCTTCAGTTTATGGATGACATATAGTAGAAAATAAAAGCTTAGTACCCACCTTTTCCCACAAAACTCTCCAAAAGTGACATAGGAACTTAACATCCTTATCTGAAAAAATGGTCCTTGAAACACCATGAAGCCGAACCACTTCCCTAAAGAAAAGATCAGCAATGTTTGTTGCATCATATGTTTTCTGGCAAGCAATGAAATGATCAATTTTACTAAATCTGTCCACAACAACAAATATGTTATCTGTACCTTTCCTAGTCCTAGGTAAACCCAATACAAAGTCCACAGATATATCAGTCCAAAGTTCACTAGGTACAGGTAAAGGTGTATACAAACTATGAGGCATAAACCTAGACTTAGCTTGTTTGCATGCAATACACTTGGCACAAACCCTTTCCACATATTTTCTCATATTTGGCCAATAAAAATGCTCACTAAGCATATCTAAGGTCTTTTGCACACCAAACTGCCCTATTAACCCTCCATTATGAGATTGTCTAACAAGCATCTCTCTGATAGAACATGCAAGAATACAAAGTTGTTTACCCCTAAAAAGATATCCTCCATGCCTATAGAACTTATCAAATGCAGCATGTTCACAAGTTTGATATACATTAGCGAAATCAACATCTTCCATATACAACTCTTTCAAATGCTCAAATCCAAGTAACTTAGAAGTAAGCATATAAATCAAAGCATACCCTCTTAATAATGCATCAGCCACAACATTTTCTTTACCTTGCTTGTATTTAATCACATACATAAATGTTTCAAGATACTCCATGCAAATTGCATGCCTTTTGCTTAATTTCCCTTATCCTTTCAAGTACTTGAGAGATTGATGATCACTATGTATCACGAACTCTTTAGGTAGTAAGTTGTTCCCAAACTTCAAGAGCTCTCACTAAGATATAAAGCTCCTTATCATAAGTGGAGTAGTTCAAATTTGATCCGCTTAACTTCTCACTAAAATATGCTACAAGATGATTCTCCTGCATTAAAACAGCCCCTATACCAATCCTAGAAGCATCACATTCAATTTCAAAAGTCTTGGAAAAATTAGGTAAACGTAAAACAGGTGCAGTACATAACTTTTCCTTTAAAGTATTAAATGCATTTTCTTGTTCTTTCTCTCATCTAAAACCAACATTCTTTTTAATGATTTCATTCAATGGAGCAGCAATAATAGAGAAATTTTTAACAAATCACCTATAAAAACCTGCTAAGCCATGAAATCTACTAACCTTACTAACTGACTTAGGTGTCAGCCATTGTCAGCCATTCTTGAATAGCTTTCACCTTGTCAGAGTTAACCTCAACTCCCTTAGAACTTACTATAAATCCTAAGAAGACAACTTTATCCATGCAAAATAAACACTTCTTAAGGTTTGCATACAACTTCTCTTTCCTAAGCACATCCAAAACAGTCTTAACATGCATGATATGTTCATTTAAATTCTTACTCTAAATTAAGATGTCATCAAAGTAAACAACCACAAATTTACCAAAGAATTCATGCAAAATATGATTCATTAAGCGCATGAAAGTACTAAGTGCATTAGATAAGCCAAAAGTCATAACTAACCACTCATACAATCCATATTTAGTTTTAAATGTAGTTTTCCATTCATCACCTTCTTTCATCCTAATCTGATGATAACCACTTTTTAAATTAATTTTAGTGAATATGAAAACATCATGTAACTCATCTAGCATATCATCTAATCTAGGAATAGTATGACGATACTTTACAGTAATCTTGTTGATCGCTCTACAGTCCACACACATCCTCCAAGTTTCATCTTTCTTTAGCACTAAAAGAACTAGCACAACATAAAGACTCATGCTTTCCCTCACGTACCCCTTCTTAAGCAATTCATCTACTTGCCTTTGTAATTCCTTCGTCTCCTCTAGGACAATTAAGAATTTGAGCTACTGGTACCAAGTCAATCTGGTTCTCAATACCTCTCAAAGGTGGTAACCCATGGGGTACCTTTTCAGAAAAAACATCATCATAATCCTACAACAAGGTCACAAACACACCAGGCAAAATTGGGTCATGGTTAGTGTTAGTAAACAAAGTTTCCTTAAACCGAATCAAGATTAAAGCTCTCTTGCCTAAATATGCACTCTTTAACTCTCTCTCTCTTTTGTATAAAAACATGATTGTGTCTTAACTTTTTCACTCCTCTTAATTTTCCTTTGCTCACTTTCATGTTCTTTTCTTTCTTTTCTCTCACTAACTTCTTCTCTCTTACACATCCCACTTTCTTTTCCTCACTTGTGTAGTCACTCACCATTGGGCCTTTATTTTTATTCTTTTCTCTCATGGCCTCTTTTCTCTCTTCTTTCTTTTTCACCTTACTACCTGCATCCCCACTTGATGATTGTTGAATTTTCAATTGTTCAAGGTATGCTTCTTTGGGTGATAAAAGAGCAAAGGTAACTTTTCGCCCATTATACATAAAAGAATACCTATTTATGTACCCATCATGCATAACACACCTATCAAATTGCTATGGCCTACCCACCAATATATGACCAGCTTGCATAGGCATTAGATCGTACATAACTTCATCCGCATATCTACCAATAGAGAATGCAACAACTACTTGCTTAGTAACTTTAACTTCACCACTTTCATTCAACCATTGTAGTCTTTATGGATTAGGGTGTTTATCACATTTCAGCCCCAACTTCTCTACCAAAGTAATACTAGTCACATTAGTGCAACTACCCTTATCTATAATCATGCTACAAGCTTTCCCACCTACTAAGCATCTCATGTGAAATATGTTCTCCCTTTGTTCTAGGCCATCTTCTTTCACATTCAAGTTCAATGCACGTCTAGTAACTAAAGATGCTTCCTTCACAACATACTTAACATTCTCATCACTATCAGAAAAATCTTCCAAAGGTGGTATACTTAAATCACTACCATCAGACTCATTACCATCATCAGACTCAGAAACAATTTCACCACCCTTGATAAACATAGTCTTCATATTAGGACAATCAGATGCATAATGACCATGCCCTTGACATTTAAAGCACTTGATATCCCTATGTTTAGAAGGATGAATCATGGTACCTTTTAAAATTAAAGTACTCCTCCCCTTGCCTTTGTTTAACTCGTTGCTTTTCTCCTTGAAATCTGTATAGTGCTCCCTTTTCTTATCTTCATTTTTGCTCCATTTTGGATCCCATATACTGCTAGAGTTTGAGAAAGACTTGGCTGCCTTTCTTTGTTTTTATGGCTCTCCACCTTTATGGCAATGTTCACTAAGTTCTCTATCTCAATATAATGTTGCAATTCAACCACATCAGTAATTTTCCTATTCAATCCACCCATGAACCAAGCCATTGTCACCTCTTCCTCCTTTTCTATGTTAGCTTTAATCAATAGTATTTCCATCTCCTTGTGATAATCTTCTACTAATCTAGTTCCTTGTGTGAGCCTATGTAATTACTGGTATAACTCTCTATAGTAATAAGGTGGTACAAATCTCTTCTTCATCACTCTTTTCATCTCTTCTCAAGTAGATATAAGTGGTTCCCTATTCCTCCTCCTATTATTTACCAAATCATCCCACCAAACTAATGCATAATCGAGAATTACACTGCGGCTAATCTCACTTTCTTTTCTTCAGAATAGTTATGACAAGCAAAAATCATATCCACCTTTCTTTCCCATTCCAAGTACACTTCATCATCATTCCTACCTTTGAAGGATGAAATTTTCATCTTGATGGCATTAATGTTGCTATCTTTCTCTCCACTCTTTCTTCCCTCCTTACTTTACCCCTCACAGATTGCACTTCATCTTCATACTTGTCATACATCCTTTCCAATCCTTCCTCCGAATTCATATGACTGTCAATTGATCTACTATGGTTTTGGACATCCTAGTAGATCACTTCTTGAACTTATTCATGAATGCCTTATACATCACTTTCAAATTAGGCACATTGTCATCCTCCTCATGTAATATTTCTTTTCCATCCCTTCTACCGGCCATTCTTATGACAAAAGCTGCGAGAAAAATGGTTCGCAATAAAAGACAACCTCACAAGTCACTCTCTTACGTATTTCACTCAAAAGATGACATTTCACTCATGTTTCACTCAAAATTGGCCTTTTCCCTCTTTTAAGCTTACACACTCAAGCCTTTTTCCACTCGAACTTGGCGTCCTCAACTGCACTTTAGAATTCAGTTTCCAATCAAGGTAATGAACAAACAACAAATTAAGATTTAGGAATGCAATGAAAATATCTAGGAAATAAGGTGAACACAAATCCAGAAGCAAGTATACTGAAATGACTGAAGGCAAAATGGGCACACAAGAGGAAAGGATGTATGATGCCCAACAAAAATACATAATTTAAATTAACAAGAATCAATTTGTTAATTATGGTGTAAATGGAAGCAAAAAGAAACAATAAGAGATTAAAAAAATAGAAACTTAAAATGAAAGAAAATGACGAAACTAATGCATAAATGCGGAAATTGAGATTTCCCTAGTGGAAAAATCAACTTAAATGCAGAGATGTAAAGACACTAAACAAAATAAGAAGCCAACAAAAGAAAATCCCAAAATCACTCCAACCCCAAAGTTTTTTTTTGCAACCAATATTTTTCCATTTTTTTACTTCTATTTTTACTGTAGCAACTTTTTTTTTCCTTGTCTAGCTACTGTTTTTTTTTTCATTTTTAAAATTTTTTTTAACTGTAGCAATGTTTTCTTCTTGTCTAGCAACTGATTTTTTTTCAAAAAAATACAATAATAAGATGAATCCTAATTTTGAGTTCTAATGAAAAAATAACAGTAATAATAGCACACGAATGCAAGATAAATAAGAATTTATCCTAATATAAGTTCTGATACCAAATGATGTGGAACCTCAAAATTAAAGAACCCGAAACTCCTCAAACACACACTTTGGATAGAACATGAATAAGATGAAATCTCCAACCCTAATGAACCCAAAATCAATTATATGAAAGGAAACACATATAATAAGGTTGATTTGAAAACAAAAATAGAAATTCGCCACAAGTGTTTATCTTGATAAGAATTATATTCTTGATGCAATAGAAGAAAACAAGAAATCCTCCCTTAAGAATCTGTTATTCATCCAATCTTACCCTAAACAATGTTTATTATGATGTATTTATACCTCTTGAAAAGAAAGAAACCCTAATTATGTAAAAAAGCTTTTAAACATAGGCCTTTGACCAAAATAATTAAAGCCCAAACTAATATTTCTAAAATACATCCCATTAAACCTAAAAGTTTTAAACAAGCCCAAGATACAAGTAGTGGGTTGCCGAAAGTTATGCTTCTAACGTAAAATAATCAATTAAATAAGAAAGAAAGTCTTTTTGTTCATTCCGCCCAACCTGATTAGTTATCTTATCATTAGCTCTCATTGTCTCTTAAGTTTTCATGCCACCTACAATTCGGCCCATATAGGATTGAAACACTTCTTTGAACTTCTTAGCTCTTAATCTTGTTATTGGTCCCTCCAGCATTATTAGCTCATCTTTGGCACTATTTCGCTTACAAAGTCCCAAGGTCATGCTCACGTCAACTTCACTCGCCAAACCCATCACTCTTTCACTCACTAATCCTTACCTAATTGAGAAAAGGAAAAATATGAAGCTTAGCATAGGTTGTTATTCACTTGTTATTACTTATTAGGCCATGTTCAATATGAAAACAAAACTGATTAATTTATTAACATGTATTCAAATGATTTTTCTTTCTTCACATTATCCTTGGGCTTAGCATAGGTTGTTATTCACTTGTTATTACTTATTAGGCCATATTCAATATGAAAAACAAAACTGATTAATTTATTAACATGTATTCAAATGATTTTTCTTTCTTCACATTATCCTTGGGGCAAGCAAATAATTCTGGAACTTATGTATAAATGAAGCAAATTATACATGAATTAAAACATTTACAATATGTTTCACTCACTAAAATAATGTTATCCAAGTTTAAGGGATGCTTCGTTCAATATTAAGTTGTAACATTAAAGTGTAAATGTTATAATTCTTCACTTCTTTAATAATAAAATTTTGATTTAATTTCTTTTATGTAATTTTGTTTGGAAATATGTACAATAGATATACTTCTAATATATTCCTAAATTAGTTTTGATTAAATAGTTTTCCTAGGATATATTTTATATCATAACTTAATGCAAAATATAACTTAAATTGGTTGTAGATGTTCTTTGAAGTTGGTTTAGCAGACAAGAAGGTGCAGAAATGGTGGAATTTTACATCCATTGCTGATTTTCGTTTATAATTTGGTTCGTAGTGCTAGAATTATGCAGCACTGCAGAAACTTCTGTTTATCATAAAATTAAACAAATCTGATTAAGATTTGACACCTTCCATATTTATGGTTAAGAAAAGATAATAAAACTATAGAAATACAACAATATAGACTATAACAAAAAAGAAAGGGAGGACCTATTGCTCTTTCTTGCTAAGGCTGCTCTGTCAACGCAGCAGAATTCTTTGTTAAAATTCCATCTGTGGAGCTATAACACAAAAGCGTCTTCTCTCACGTCTGATCAGCTGTGCCATTTCTTGTCAGAGAACGATATAAGCTAAAAACAAGAAAAATCAGAGACCTATTAACAATCAAACTAAACAAATATGAATGAGAAAGTTCACTCAACACGAAGTGCTTTTGAGTGAAGAATGTGTAATCTGGATTAATGCTTTAAGCAACACCACATAAACAAGTCCAGTCCAAAAGTAGTCTTGTGAGACAGCAATAACAAAAGCAAATATTATTAAAAGCAAAATTTTGGATTCATTTTGCATTGATTAGATTAGTAACTGCAGATTCTAGCCAAGACTTGATCCATTAGAACGAATTAGATGCCATTGCTTTCTACCTACTCTAATACTCCTTTGCTACTTCGTTTTCTAAGGTTACTCCTTAACGAATTAGATGTCATTGGTCTCATTCTTCTTGAATTCCATTTCCCTTCTGTTGTTCCATTTATTTTATGCAAGACACGAAAGGGATTCGAGTCCTTAAAGAGCAAAGGCAATCACTCCAAGAACTTTAGAGCCAAAAATGTTAACGACGAGAA
The DNA here is from genome assembly GCA_026284465.1 of Erythroxylum citrifolium. Taxonomy (NCBI): domain Eukaryota; kingdom Viridiplantae; phylum Streptophyta; class Magnoliopsida; order Malpighiales; family Erythroxylaceae; genus Erythroxylum; species Erythroxylum citrifolium. The sequence continues at coordinate 4,122 of JANKOE010000024.1, read as the reverse complement.
TTGCACAATTTAAGGTAGGGACGGTTTGTATCACTTAATCACCAACCTGACGGGCAACTTGTGCCACTCTTCGACCATCTCTTGATGATTCGTTTAACAAGCTAGGCTTTTGTGCCACCATAATATCACTCGGTTTCTCTTCCACTTTCCTTGCAAAACTGCTACTGTCAAGAGACGATTCCCCATCAGGGCTGCTTGCACCCTCTTTCTTTCGTTTCCTTTGGAATGTATATTTGAGGAACTTATTATCAATTTGCTGACTAGTCAGTGCTACGCTTGCATCTGCTTCTTTTGGATCTGAGTTTACTAGCAATACACTGTCTACTCCAATGGCTGGTTTACTCCCTGGACATTCTGAAATCTCTGTGCATACAGCTTCCTTTCCACTCAATGCAAGCTCATTTGACAATAACTTATCGTTGTTTCCTATATCCTGTCCTATACAAGACCTAAGGAAATCTGAATCGCATGTAATGGCTCCCAAGTATCTTGACTGCGAAGTTGATTGATTTGTTTTTGAAGAGGAAATTGACGGTAAACGTGTTCCTTGATCCTTCTGGCAATCTTCAACGGATAGAGTATTATCAACCTGATAAGGAAATTCCTTAAACAGGAGCGCTTTGCGTTTCCTTTTCTTTCTTCTCATTGCTCTTTTTCTTTGTGTTCCTGGATCCTTCTGACAATCTTCAACGGATAGAGTATTGTCAACCTGAAAACGAAATTCCTTAAACAGGAGAGCTTTGTCAACCTGATAAGGAAATTCCTTAAACAGGAGAGCTTTGCGTTTCTTTTTCTTACTTCTCATAGCACTTTTTCTTTTTCTGTTAAATGATCTAACACCACGAAGTTGGAAGCAGGCATCATCTGCTGGTACCACCTTGGCTTTGTCTGGGCTTGCATCGCCATCAAACATGTTATTATTCATGGTACTGACTTTCTTGCATTTTTGACAGTCTTCTTCACCTTCTCCCTTACATACTAGATTTCTTGCACCACCAGCTTGTCCGCAAAGCAAATCATCTCCATCCAGCTGGTTCCTTTCAAATGCTCGAATCCTCTGAGTGCAGCCGTTCCGGTACAGCTCGGGCTCTTTGCTTCTCATCATAATCGAAGCAAGGTCAGGGTTGTAATCAAAGCTATTGTCCTGGTGGAAACAATTATCACTGTGGCATGGGGTACTATCACATATTCCATCCAAAGTTGAATCCTTTGTCTCATGAGCTTTAGTTATGGTGCAGTGTGCAGCAGGCAGAGAAGAGCACAATATTTTCTCTAGTTCTGTTTCATGAGTTGCACCACTTCCATCTGGAGTTTGTACACCCAAAGGTTGCATCTGATTCTGGGTCACCCTCTCCAGTTCATCCTGCAGTTGGTGCAGCTCTGCTCTAAGATCTTTTACTATATCTTCTGCTTCCCCAAGTTGTGCTTCCAGTTCTTCAATCTTTCTCTGTTTACTGAACACTGTCATTTCTGCTTCATTAACCTAGAGACACCATGCGCCAGTCAACCCAAACAATCTAGCGAGGGTAGTTGTCTAGTTAAAGCAGTAACTAACTGTAAATTGACCAAACAGTGGAAGTATCAAACAGAGGACCAAGTCTTGACCTAACTAAGTGTGTTAGAAACTATATTCAGTTTAATAGGTGTTGATCTTTGTCTGTGGATACTATGGTCAATAGCAGAAGTATTTAGAACAAGTGACAATATAAAAATTTTAAAGAACAAGATAAAAATGTGCCATGCAATAATCTGGGTCATCATGAAAGGGAAAAGCTTTTCAAGTACATGCAGTGTTTCTTTTGAAAGTGCAGAACATATAAGTGGTGGCTTCAGCAACTGATATCTTCCAAAGCATGCATCTCAACTGTTTAAAAGTGAATGTGGAAACAATATTCATTGATGAGCAGTTAATATGCCTAAAGAACTCGAATTTGCATGATGCTATAAACAAGTTTAACCAGCATTAAATTATTTTGGATATCATTGCATGCATTTCAGATTCATTATCAGGAGATTACTTGTACCAACTTAGAGAACATTTTTTCAATGCAGTCTTTCAGGACTTAAAACTGACTGTGATGTTTATTCTGGCAGATGTAAGACTACATTCTTAGAGACATCCGAAGATTTATGACTAGCAACACTGATCCAACTACCATTCATCATAGAATAAGAAATTCTGTAGAAGTATAAGCATAATGATAGTGTAGTAACAGTAGTTTCCCTTAAATGCCGGCCCGTAAGCCATCCTCCACAATACATCAAAGGATAAAACTGAAGAAGACTTCAATCCAATGTAAAAAGACTACTTTTACTCGTCTATTGGCAATGCCTGAAGAAAATCCTATAGTCCAATCAGAAGGCAGTGAACCAAGTACAGTAACACCAGTCGAAACAGTGCAAAAGAAAGGGGAAGTTAGAAATACAATTCAATAAATTGATGACAAACTTCACATATCAAGCGTTGTTCAACAGTGGGGAAACTCCACTCACTTCATACAAGAAGAAACAAAACAACCAAATGAAATTCTTTAAAGACCAGAAAGCCACTTCTGCCATAAAAGGAATTAACATGAAACACCCACAAGGAGAATCCTAGTAAGGAACACTCTAATAACAATCAAGACCAGCACTTTAACACAAACTGAAACCGGACCTTTGAAAAAAAAAAACCACTCCCGTCAGAGAGACAAACACGAGAATGAAGAGACCACTGTACCTTAGCATCTAACATCTGTTTAAGCCTGAGCAGCATACGAAGCGCTTCGTCTTTTGCAGCGAAAAGCTCGCGTCGATACCTCTGCGCTTTCCTCTCCGACACCATTATTCTCGCCGCCGCCTCCTTGGCCGTGTTCAGCATTATATCGACGTACGCCTTCTTCAACGCCGTCAATTTCTGTTCCCACCAAAAAGACCAAAACAAAAGAAAATCAAACAAAATGAATATGGAGAACTAAACACGCGAAATAATCGAAATCAACAGTCATTCAAGTAAGAAGCACTGCGAGAGAAAGGTGGTCGCTGGTGAAGAGATTGAAAGCTATGGGATAGGAAGGTAATTTTACCTCGGCATCGGCCATCGGGGCCGAGAATGCAGAAAAAAGTTTTTAGTTAGTTGCTGGCTAAGACCAACTAACGTTGTTAAGTGGAAACGGAGAAGCTGTTTCTCTCTTTTCCCTTTTGTTTCATTTCTCTCCCTCCCCGGACCTGTCTGTTAAAATGCATCCATTACAACACTGTCCGCCCAGTTCCTCTTAATTACAACCACTGCCACATCTTAATGCCCAGCTCGCGCCAACAACAGCCTCTGGGACGTACACAGGTGAGTCAATAGTGACGTGGCTGGGTTACAATGGACCTTATAAAAGCCCCAACACGTGGCCGTACACATGTAGTCGTTTGATGGGAATCATGCTTTGGAAAGCGTGAATTGGCGGTGGAGATTGCGGGTCTGCGGTAAGATGCGGACAGAGGATTTTGGCCCCCTTTTAGTTGAGGAGACGGTTGGGAGTGTTCCTTCTGGGAGAATCTACTAAGTAGCAGTTGCCCAGTGCTCCCGCTCCATCTGTCAACGGAAGTTCAACTCCGTTAAACGTGGTTCAAACCCACTAATTTTATTATTATGGTCCAAACGCAGCAATCGGTTGATATGTTCGTTGGTGAAAACAGATGATAAGGACATAAAAATTTTATATTTGACAGTGTTTATTTACTGTCCTAACCTATTTTTGTTCTGACTTCAGAGTACAGAGATTAAAAAATTTTTGTTCATTACAAGACTGTGATATAACGTTGCGTATAGTTGCTGTCTCCGGTAGTTGAAGATGGAACGGAGCAAAAATTTGGAGACAGAACAGAACAGAAATTGGGGACAGTGAGGTGTTTGGTTATGGTGGACAGAACAGAGAAAACTCTCTCCGTCTCGAGAACAGAATGTGCTTGGTTGCAGGGAACAGAATGAAAAATAGTGCAAATGACGAATATGCCCCTGGTTCTTCATATGATTAGTTTTATGTATTTCATTGGTACCTTTATTATGAATGAGTTGTATTAGTTAAAAAATTAACAAATAATAATAATAACAATTTCAAATTAATCACGAATAACAATAATAATAATTGT
>JANKOE010000023.1:478-17720 GCA_026284465.1 Erythroxylum citrifolium | reverse complement strand
TCAACTCAAAATAATTCACCAAAAATTTCAAAATATCCAAAATATACCAAAATTGCCAAATCATAATTAATACATTCTAATTTAATCCACAATTTTCACTTATAAAATTTACCGGGAAATGTCAATGAATGCATGTACAATTATTTGTATAAGTCAAAATTCATATGCATATAGTAGCGAATACTCAATTATGCAAAGCATATGATGTACTGTAAATTTCTAAATTTTCTAACCCCTAACACGGGGTGTTACATACCAAGTCCAAGCAGTGTTGGAACTTGGATCCAGGAAGAGTTTTTGTCATCGTATCAGTAGCATTATCTATCGTACTAACCTTCATGACCATAATATCAACTTTTGCAATGACTTCTCGAACAAAGAGATATTTGACATCAATGTGTTTAGTGTGCTCATGGAACATGTTATCTTTTGTTAAGAAAAATGCACTCTGGCTATCACAATATATCTTTGATCTACGTTCATCTTGAGTAAGCTCTGTATAGATACTTCTCAGCCAAATTGCTTGCTTCATTGCTTCAGTGATTGCTATATATTTAGCTTCTGTAGTCAAAAGAGGTATTGTTGCTTGCAAACAAGCTATCCAACTTATACCACAACCACCAAAAGTAAAAATGTATCCAGACGTGGCACATCGAGTGGCAAGATCACTTGCAAAATCTGAATCCACATATCTGACCAATCTAGCTATAGAATTTCCAAACTCAAGATAAGTTGTAGACATACCTTTGAGATACCTTAATATCCACCTTACTACCTGCCAATGCTCCTTCCCTGGATTATCCATGTAACGACTCACCACGTTAAAGACGTGAGCTAAGTCGGGGTATGTGCAAACCACTACGTACATAATGCTCCCAACAGCACTGTCATATGGTGTCTTTTCCATTTTCTCAATTCTTCATCTGACGTCGGACATTGTCGTGATGACAATTTAAAGTGTGTAGCAAGAGTTGTAGTAGCTGGTTTGGCTTTGCACATACCAAACCTCTCTAGAAGTTTGTGTATATAACCTTCCTAATAAAGATAAAGCTTCTTAGCCTTATGATCATGCCTGATCTCCATACCTAAGATGCATTTTGCTGCACCTAAATCCTTCATTTCAAATTGTGCACTTAATTATGCCTCAATCTTGGCAATTTCTGACTTGCTTCTAGATGCGATGAGTATGTCATCCATATAAAGTAGTAAATACATGAAGGAACCATCGCCGACTAATCTCATGTAAACACAAGAGTCATAACTGCTTCTCTTGAAACCAAGATTTTAAATGTTTATATCACTGTCGAGGCGATTGCTTGTGACCATATAACAACTTCTAGCGTTTACAAACATGGTCCTCCTTGCCATCAACCTGAAAACCTTCGGGTTACAGCATGTGAATTTCTTCTTCTAAATCAACATGCAGGAATGTTGTTTTAACATCTAGTTGCTCCAATTCAAGGTCATTAGATGAAACAAGACTAAGAAACAACCAAATAGAACTATGTTTCACAACGGGTGAATAATTGTCATTAAAGTCAACTCCTGGTACCTGACTAAATCCTTCAGCAATAAGTATAGCTTTATACCTTGGTTCTTCAATTCCGAGAATTATGTCCTTTTTCTTGAACACCCATTTACACTTGATTGCTCTTTTACCTTTTGGTAATTTTGCTAGAATCCAAGTGTCATTATTTTAAAGTGATTCCATTTCTTCCTGCATAGCCATAACCCATTTATTAGAATTTGGATAGGTATCTGCATCCTTATAACTAGCAAGCTCAAAACAACTTTATGGCTCCTTAGCAGTTACAAAAGCAAACCAAACAAATTCTGCTTCCTTAATCAACCTCTGTCGAGGTACACCTTGATTGAAATGACAGGGACGATCAATAGCGATAGAACGAGATGGCTGAACATTATTCATATTGGCTTGTCGCTCCAACTCAACTTGAGTACCTTTAATATCCTAATCATAGCTCTCATAACACATTTGGAGCTTCACCTTACTTCCAACCTCATTCTTGTTATTGTCAACAACATTGGGAAAATTCAACTCCTCCTTTTTATGTAGCATAGAAGCCTCATCAATCACAACATTTCTGGATGTGAAAACTTTGGAAGTTTGTGGATTCCACAATCTATACCCTTTAACTCCTAGAGTGTATCCAAGAAAGACACACTTGATTGATCTGGGTTCTAACTTCCTTTCACTTACATGTGCATAAGCTGGACATCCAAATACTTTAATGTCACTATAATTTGCCTGTTTACCTGACCAAACTTCTTCTGGTGTCTTTAATCCGATAAATGTATGAGGAGATCTGTTCAACAGAAAACAAGTTATTGAGACTGCCTCTGCTCAAAACCTTTTTCCCAGTTTAGAGTTCGAAAGCATGCACCATGCCCTTTCTAATAGGGTTATGTTCATCTGTTTAGCCATACCATTTTGTTGTGGGGTACCGGGAACAGTCAAATGGCCCACAATTCTCTGATCCTTACAACATTGATTGAACTCTCCTAAACAGAATTCCAAGCCATTATCTATTCTTAACTATTTCACTTGCTTCCCGGTTTGCTTCTCATGTCATAGTCTTGCATTCCTTGAAAGTAGTAAAGGCTTCACTTTTATGCTTTAAGAAATATGGCCAAACTTTCCTTGAAAAATCATTAATAAAAGTGACCATGTAACGAGCACCACCAAGAGCTGCCTCACGAGATGGCCCCTAAACGTCAGCATGGATGTAATCAAGAGTTCCTTTAGTATTGTGTTTTGTCGAAGTAATAAAATAAATTTTCTTTTGTTTACCAAATAAGCAATGTTCACAAAAATCTAGTTTACTAACATTTTGATCTCTAAGTAGTCCTTGCTTGCTCAATTCGGAAAGGCCTCTCTCCCTCATATGGCTTAACTGCATGTGCCATAATTTTGTTACTTCTTCATTAAGCATAGATGATTCAACAACTGCATACTAGCCTTCAACGGTCTTACCTTTCAAAATGTAGAGTTTCCCTTTCCAATAGCCTTTCCTAACTACTAGTGACTAATAGTGATCCTCTGATGATCTTCAACAAACCATTCCGTTCAACATACTCACAACCATTGTCTTCTAACGTGCTTAGAGATATCAAATTTCTCTTCATATCAGGGACATGCCTTACATTTGATAATATTCTCATTATCCCATCATGCACCCGAACTTTTATACTTCCTATGCCCGCAATCCTATAAGTGTTGTCATTCCCCATCATTACTACTCCTTGATCGAGTGGTTTATATGTGTGAAACCGATCCTTGTGAGGAGTCAAATGGAATGAGCAAGCTGGATCCATGGTTCATTCGCAACTTCGGTCATTATCAACATGAGCTATCAATTGAACTTTTGCACTCTTCTTTGTGGCATCAACCACTAGAGCAAAGTCATATTTATGGCTGGCAACACTAGCCTCATCTGACAATTTATGCTTGTTCTTGCCTCCATTGTCTCCTTTCTAATTCTTTTTCTTCAATTTGAGACAATCATCTTTAATATGACCTTGCTTCTTACAATAGTTATAGTGGAGATTCCGATATTTTGACTTAGACCTCATTTGTGAACTTCTTTCATTGTTCCTTTCAATCAATCTACCTCTTGTATATAAACCTTCTCCATGTTCCTCATGCTTTGAAGTGTCCATTCTTTCTCTAGCCAACAAACTAGAACAAACTTCATCCAAGGTAATAGTATCCTTTCCATAAAGTATAGTGTCACATAAACTATTATAAGATGGTGGCAAATGATATAATAAAAGCATAGCCAAATCCTCATCATCGGTTTACATCAAGATTTTCTAAATCATTGATAATCTCCTTGAATTCTTCAATATGTAGTTTAATAGACTTACCTTCTGGTAATTTATGTGAGTACAACTTGGACTTAGCATATTAGCGATTTGCTGGATTCTTTGTCATGAGAAGTGATTCAAGTTGTAACCATAAACTGGCAGCAGTTGTCTCCTTACTTACTTTTTGAAGAATCTTTATTGGCAAGTGTAGCTGAATTTGAGCAAATGCGTTCAAATTCTTCCTCTCCTTCTCTAGGTCTGAACCAAATATCTTTGTCACCCCAAGTAGTGCCTTATCCAAATCAAGACTAATAAGGATTGCTTTTATCTTGACTTGCCACATAGAAAACTTTGTGTTATACATGAGTGATGGAATATCTAACTTTGTCGATGTTGAAGCCATCACTACTATAATACCAATTTATTATGATGACTACAGCCTAAAGGAATTATATCGACAAAGAAAGCAGGTAAAAAGCAACACCAAATAACGCCCAACCAAAACAAGAATTTTAAATGCAAGCACAAAGTAAAAGAGACATAAGAACTTACAAGAAAAACCCCAACACACAAAAAAAAACCTCGAACGATAAGCCAAAAAAATCTTCATTGTGAAAAAGAAGTACAAAAGCTCTTTTACAAATAGGGTGGCTAAACACTTGTATATTACTTGTTAGAAGGATTAGAAGGATAAGATCATTTGTAAATCATATCCCTTTAATCAGGGATACTTATTGTACTTACCATGTATAACTCCTGGTTCTTAGGGTGGTTAGTCTATAAAGTGTAAAGGATGTAATAGAAAGAAATACACGGAAATTACTCATGATTCCAGTCTGATATGGTATCAGAGATAGGTTTGCGATCATATCTGCAAATCAGGACTCTCATCATCTACCTTTGACTTACCTTTCCGGCTAGGTTCTGATCAATGGGTGACGAAGTCTCATCATCGTCTCCTGCATTGTCAGAAGCGGCTACTGTTCTTTCTCAGGAGATTGCTCGAATTCTACAGACTCACAGCAGTCCACAACCAACAATCAACAATCAGAATTATGATACTCATCCGGTGAAGATTGATATCAAACTCAACAATCAGAATTATGTCCTCTGGGCGAGGTTAATGGAGATCGCAATAGGAGGGCGAGGTCGTCTCAGTCACATTACTGGACAACCAGCGCCACCAGATTCAACAAGTCATGAATACCCTGGATGGAAACAACGTGATTTGCAGGTCTTTTCTTGGATAACTGGTTCTATGGAGTCCAACTTGGTAACCCAAGTTATACATTATCCTACAACCCGAGACCTATGGAATGGTCTAGCCATAATGTATAAAAGTGGAGAGGACAGTCTCCAGATTTATGATCTTGTGACCAAGGCTGATCGAGTTACACAAGGTGATCTCACAGTGGAGGATTATTATGGTGTGTGCAAAGCTTTGTGGATGGAGATTGACAGACGGCAACCAAATCCAATGGAGACAACAACTGATATCGATACATATAATCGACTACAGGAGAATCATAGGTTGTTCAAATTTCTGTCGGGCTTAACCGATGCCTACGATGGAATCACAAGAGATATTCTCAAAGCTACTGACCTTCCCTCAGTGGACGCCGCATATGCCACTGTGCGTCGGGAAGCCGCCAGAAAAAACATACTGGGTTCTTTGGTGACTTCAACCGGCAACAATACATCCTCGGGAATTGGGATTGGATTATTGAGCAGAGGACAAGCACAGGGTCGGGTGAACCAAGACCAACCTCGGCGATCAGAAATAACCGGTGGAACGGTTGAATCATCCTCCCGCCGGAAAACTGATAAGAGGTGTGACAACTGTGGGGTAAAAGGACATCTGAAGAGAGATTGCTTTCACTTAATCGGATATCCCGATTGGTGGGAACACCGGGAACGGAAAAATGAAACAGCAAAGACAGAGCCACGGCGAGGGACTGCCGCTGTCGCTGCTGCCGTCACTACTGCTAGCAGTGGCGAAATCATGACAGAAACAGTTGGAACCGGAGCTGCTATGATTGGGTTTGGGAGGACTAAGACCGATCAGGGAAGTAGAGCATCCGATCGAGGAATTGAAGGAGATGCCGGCGCTGGACATAATGCTACAGATGGGTTTAAAGGGGGTAAAACTTCTAAATTGCAGTTTGATCCCTCAATCTCTGGTTTTCAGTTTTTTCCACCTGATGTGTTTAATGATGAGATAGATTTACCAACATATCCTTCCACTAATATTATTCAAGATGTGAACGAGTTCCGTGAGGATAGGTGGATTTTTGATTGTGGGGCAACGGATACAGTGACAAATGATAAGCGGGATATTGTTGATTCCACAGTACCACGGAAACATTTTATCCAAACTGCAAGTGGCGAGTTAGCTCCGGTTCAGGGGGCTGGTGTTATAGAGTTGACTCCTACTCTAAAGCTGTCCAACTGCCTATTTGTTCCGTCTTTATCTTACAAGTTATTATCTATTAGTCATGTGTCCAAAGAGCTGAACTGTGTTGTTCACATGTACCCTACCTTCTGTATTTTGCAGGATATCCGTTCGAAAGTGATAATTGGACGTGGCACTGAAAGGAACGGGTTGTACTATGTTGACGAGGTCTCGCCAAAGGGCACAGCTTTCCTAGCACATGGGTCGAATGATCAACAAAGTTGGTTGTGGCACCGACGGTTAGGACATCCTTCACATAGTTACCTGAAAATATTGTTTCCTAAATTTTCTAGTTCACATTTGGACTGTGATACTTGTGTTTTGGCAAAAAGCCACAGACATTCTTTTTCTCCTAGTACTACTCATATGGATTGTCCTTTTGCTTTGGTCCATTCTGATGTTTGGGGTCCTGCTCCAGTATGTGGGTCGAATGGTTTTCGTTACTTTGTTTTATTCATTGATGATTGCACCCGAATGTCCTGGATTTATTTTCTGAAAAATAAATCTGATGTTTTTTCAAAGTTTACTCATTTCTACCAGTTAGTTCAGACCCAATTTCAAAAACAGATACAAATACTTCGGTCTGATAATGGGGGGGAATTTGTTAATAAATCCATGCAACAGTTTTTTTCCGAAAAAGGGCTTATTCATCAAACCACGTGTCCTAATACTCCCCAACAAAATGGGGTCGCTGAGCGGAAAAATCGCTTCTTGTTAGAAATCACCCGTGCCATAATGTTGGAATCCCATGTACCCACAACATTCTGGCCCGAGGCCATTGCTACTGCAACTTATTTGGCTAACCGTCTTCCCACCAAAATTCTTCAATTTTGCACACCTATACAATCTTTAGCCAATCATACCAAAGTGCCCCCAGCCTTGGCACTTACACCCCGTATTTTTGGTTGTTCGGTCTTTGTTCATATCCCTAAAACGGAACGTACCAAATTTGATCCCTGTGCTGAAAAATGTGTCTTTGTTGGATATGGGGTGAATCAAAAAGGCTACCGCTGTTATAATCCTAAAACTCGTCGCCTGCATGTTACCCTGGACTGTGACTTCTTAGAAACTGAGTATTATTATTCTGCTGCCAACCAATTTCCTGTTCAGGGGGAGAATCCAGTTGAGCCACTAAATTGGTTGTCATATACTATCCTTCAGTCCACGATTTCTAGTCAGACTAGTGATCGGCTTAATGACCATGGCAACATAGTACATCACAATCCTGACAGAAACATGTCTAACTTCACTTCGACGGATATACCTGAGGTAAGTGGCTCTGATAATCTTATAGATATTCCTACGGATGTTGCTCCTAGTAATGAGTCTGATGTGATTATTGAGTCATCAGCGGAAACAATGTCTTCAGCAGACACTGACTCTCCAACTGTGCCAAGATTCGTCCTTCCACAACGGAGTACACGGGGGGTGCCTCCCAAGCGATATATTGCTGAACATGAACCAGGTTCCAGTAGGTACCCTGTAGCAAATCTGGTCAGGGGGAGTTTGACAGCAACTGCTAGAGCGTTTTCTGCGGCATTATATGCAGAGGATGTCCCTAGGACAGTTGAAGAGGCTTTGGTAATACCTGAATGGCAGGAAGCTATGCAAGTGGAAATGAATGCTCTGGAAAAGAATGGCACATGGAAAAAGTGTATTCTTCCAAGTGGAAAGAAACCAGTGGGATGTAAATGGGTGTATACGATAAAGCGAAGGGCAGACGGTACTATTGAGAGGTACAAGGCGAGGTTAGTAGCCAAAGGGTATACCCAGACCTATGGGGTAGACTATTCAGAGACTTTCTCTCCTGTGGCTAAAATTGACACGATTCGGGTGTTGTTTTCTATTGCTGCAAACTTAGATTGGTCTTTGCATCAGTTTGATGTGAAAAATGCGTTCCTTCATGGAAATTTGGAGGAGGAAGTGTATATGGAACCTCCACCAGGTTTTTCCCATAGTTTCCAGCCATCTGAAACATGTCATCTAAAGAAAGCATTGTATGGATTGAAGCAGTCACCCCGAGCTTGGTTTGGACGGTTTACTGTTGCAATGAAGAAGTATGGGTATATCCAGAGTAATTCTGATCATACTTTATTTCTGAAAAGGAGGAATGAGAAGATCACATGTTTGATTATTTATGTGGATGACATGGTCATTACTGGGGATGATATTGAAGAGATGGGGAGGTTACGGGATAATCTTTTCAAGGAATTCGAAATGAAGGATTTAGGAGACTTGAAGTATTTTTTGGGTATTGAGGTGATGAGATCATGTCATGGCATTTATATTTCTCAGAGGAAGTATATTTTAGATCTTTTGGCTGAGACTGGTATGCTTGATTGTAAACCAGTTGATACTCCTATTGTTATAAATCATGGTCTAAAGGTAGTAGAAGGAAATGAATTGGTAGATAGTCGGCGGTACCAGCACTTGGTTGGGAAGCTAATTTATTTGTCACATACCAGACCAGATATTGCGTATGCGGTAGGGGTCGTCAGCCAGTTTATGCATAATCCGCAAAAGATGCATTGGGAGGCGGCTTTGAGAATACTGAGATATTTAAAAGGGACACCTGGAACGGGAATTTTGTTCAGGAAGAATGGTCATCTCGAGATAGAGGCATATACGGATGCGGATTGGGCCGGTAATCCTGTGGATCGACGGTCCACATGTGGTTATTTTACCTTGGTTGGAGGTAATTTAGTCACTTGGAAAAGCAAAAAACAAAAAGTGGTGGCATTATCCAGTGCTGAGGCGGAGTTCAGAGGAATTGCTCGGGGGCTAGCAGAGGTGTTATGGTTGAGAAAGTTATTGATTGAGGTGGGTTTCCCTCCATCTCGGGCATGTCCACTGATGTGTGATAATAAGGCTGCAGTAAGTATATCGGAAAACCCGGTTCAGCATGATCGGACAAAGCATGTTGAGGTTGACAGACATTTCATCAAGGAAAAACTGGAAGGAGGCATAGTTTCATTACCATTTGTCCGATCTGAAGATCAATTAGCAGACATTTTAACTAAAGCAGTAACCAGCAGGATATTCTGTGATGCATTGGGCAAGTTGGGTGTTGGTGATCCTACCATCCAACTTGAGGGGGAGTGTTAGAAGGATTAGAAGGATAAGATCATTTGTAAATCATATCCCTTTAATCAGGGATACTTATTGTACTTACCATGTATAACTCCTGGTTCTTAGGGTGGTTAGTCTATAAAGTGTAAAGGATGTAATAGAAAGAAATACACGGAAATTACTCATGATTCCAGTCTGATATTACTAGCCTCCACCAAGTAGTAACTTATTTTCTAAAAGTCACCGTTAGACTCCTGATAAGAGTTAAAGACAAAAGACTTATGTTATCTAACCAATATGAGACGAGGACCATATATATATAAGAGACCAAATTAAAAGAAGGCCTATTTTCAGAGACAATGTGGGATGGAGGCTAACATACAAAATTGAGACAAACATAACATAAACTTTAGCATAAATAAAGTTTAGAAGGCTTATAAAAGACCATCTATGTGTATAGAAGCTTCGCATCTTGGTTTACTATCTCTCCTTGTACATGTTCTTGAATGGCGTTCCCATTAACTTTAGCAGAAGCTTCCTTACATTGGCAACTGGTGACAGAGCAAAATAACAAATGAAACTTAATTAGAACTATGGAAAATTTCCCTGGTTTAGTAAAAACTATTGACAGGTCAAATTTTGGAAAGTGGTCTACCAAGTTGGCCACTTGGATTCAATAGAATACAATAGTTAAGAAGATGCAACGAAAGTGATGGAACAAGTGTGAACACTTACGTAGATTAGCAAGGAGACTTGGAAGATTGAGCAAGGCAAGGGGGAAAGAAGGTGTCTCCTCATCTCTGGTAACCCGCCGCCGGTATCATATAGATTATAGAGCGCTCTGCCCGCCACCTCATGGTCCAAAGTCAAAAAGTTGTTCTATTGCAGAACGTGTAACGACTTGGACATGTAGCTTTTCAAAGATTGCAGGACCGCGTGAGACAAAAGATCTTTCATTTATATTCTCTGTACTCGTTCCATCAACTATGGCGTCCTTGTCATTCTTTTTCCTTGTTTTTACAAGTTTAGCAACTTCAATAGCTGCTCAAGAAAGGCAGTTCAATATAAGCCTTGGATCTTCCCTGAAACCAATCACGAACTCCTCATGGTTGTCACCTTCAGGACTGTTTGCTTTTGGCTTTTACCCTCAAGGCAGTGGTTATGCCGTTGGTGTTTTCCTCGCGGGAATTCCCGAAAGAACGGTGCTTTGGACTGCCAACCGAGATGATTTGCCCGTAACAAGGGATGTTACCTTGCTCTTCACTAGCAACGGAGGCCTTGTCTTCCTAGCGAGTGGACAAATTACCCGCTTCATTTCTGTTATTTCACAGTCGGCTTCTTCAGCTTCTTTATCTGACTCAGGCAACTTTATGATCTTTAACTCGGATCATCAGGTGATCTGGCAAAGTTTTGATAGTCCAACTGATACACTTTTGCCTACTCAACGTCTCGAAGCAGGGAATGCACTGTATTCTAATGCTTCTGCGGCTGATCATTCAACAGGAATTTTTAGTCTCCGGATGCAAAGAGATGGAAACCTAGTGCAGTATCCCATAAATTCCTACCGAGCTGTGTTTTCTTATTGGGCATCTAACACTGCAGAAGCAGGAGATAATGTGACACTGAATCTTGAGAGCGATGGCCATCTTTACCTGCGCAATTCAACTGGTTTCAACATAAAGGAATTCAGGAGAGGAGGAGTGACCAGAAATGAAGTATTTTACATGGCGAGACTTGAAATTGACGGAATATTCAAGTTGTACTCAAGAAACTTGTCTCTAAATGATGGCTGGTCAGTAGAAATATGGTCTTCTATAACTGATAAATGTAGACCAAAAGGACTATGTGGTCTTAATGGATACTGTCTTTTGAGCGATCGAGAAGCTGACTGTAGATGTCTTCCAGGATTCACAATGGTGGATCCAGGGAACTGGAATTCCGGCTGTGAGAGAAATTTCTCTGCAGAAAATTGCAGACAAAAAGATGTCACTACCAAATTTGCCATGCAGGAATTGTCTAATACTGCTTGGGAAGATGATTTATACTCCACAGTCAGTTCAGTGAACAAGGAAGATTGCAAACAATCTTGCTTGAAGGACTGTAATTGCGAAGCTGCATTTTTTAAAAATGGTGAATGTAGGAAGCAAAAGCTGCCTCTCAGATATGGCAGAAGAGACATGGATGATTCAAACTCAGCTTTCATCAAGGTATGGATGTCCTCCGCAGATGTAGTTGATGAATCTGAGCAACAATGGAGAAAACCTGGAAAGAAAGATGATAATCTAATTGTCATTGCTTCATGTTCTTCATTTGTAGTTCTTGTACTTGCAATTTGCGGGATAATCATATACAGATATCACGTAAGGACCTATAGCAGAATCTGCAGAAGTGATACAAGTGAATTGTACGGGGAAGTTGCGCCTAAATCTTTCTCGTACGCAGAATTAGAACAAGTTACTGATGGTTTCAGGGAAGAAATTGGGAGAGGTTCATTTGGGACGGTGTACAAAGGGCTAATATCTAAAAACCAGAAGATTGTAGCTGTGAAGAGATTGGGTCGAGTTTTAACCGAAGGGCAACAAGAATTTCAGAATGAGATAAGGACCATTGGGAAAACACATCATCGAAGCTTAGTCCGGCTGCTTGGTTATTGCATGGATGGACCTCACAGACTCTTGGTATATGAGTACATGAGCAATGGATCCTTAGCTGATGTACTATTCTCATCCGAAAATAGGCCTCGTTTCCATGAGAGAATCGAAATCGCGCAAAAAATCGCAAGGGGAATCCTCTATCTGCACGAGGAGTGTGAAACACAGATTATACATTGTGACATTAAGCCTCAAAACATACTAATGGATGAGTATATGTGTCCAAAAATTGCGGATTTCGGGTTAGCAAAGCTGCTGAAGCCGGATCAGACCAATACACTGACTGATGTCCGAGGAACTAGAGGTTATGTAGCACCAGAATGGCATCGTAGGCAACCTCTAACAGCTAAAGCAGATGTGTATAGCTTTGGGATTGTGTTGTTGGAGATCATATGTTGCAGAAGGCATGTGGACAACAGTTTGCCAGAGGAAGAAGCTGTTCTTGAAGAATGGGTTTACAAGTGTTTTGAGTCTGGAGATTCCAGAAGACTTGTAGTTGAAGAAGAAGAGCAAATTGACATAAGAGAACTAAATAGAATAGTTAAAGTGGGAATATGGTGCACTCTCTATGATCCATCTCTACGACCTTCCATTAAAAAGGTTCTACTGATGCTTGAAGGAACAATAGACATTCCTATTCCTCCACGCCCGACTTCTTTCTTCAGTGTACCTGTTTTGAACTCTGCAACTTCTCCTCCATAATTCTGGAATCTGGTGTTGATGCAAAATGATTCCACGTTGAGTCAAAAATGGTTCCTATTTTTTCTATTTTCTGTTGGATAATGTTGAAGTAGGAGTTGTGAGTTAGTGCTCTTGGTGGGTAATTCTTTGTTATTAATGTTCTTAGTAATGTTAGTGGATTAGCTAATTTTATCGATGTTTTCTCCTATTTAAAGGATGCTTTTAATAATAAAAGCGTGTTTTATATGTTAGTACCCAACAAAGTTTGGTATGAGAGCAATTTTAATTATGGTTTTGTGAGAGAGAGAGAAAAAAGATTGCTTGCAAAGTTTTTTCGCTTTGCATTGCAAAGTTTGCAGCGTTCCATGGATAATAACGTAAATTTCTGACTGTTGAGAGGTTGTTTTCATTCTTGTGGGGAACCACCCCTAATATTGTTTTCTCTGGCTCTTTTGACCTTTTCTTTATGTAAGAAGCTAGGCATTGCCTTATCTATGTCTAGGCCAGCACTTCTCGTCCTGAAACAGATATTTCCAAGAAGTCAATTCCTGCATTTAGTTTCCCAATAAGAGCTGCATCAATACTTCAATCCTAAAAGACAGGTCCAGAAATAAACAAAAGAAGCCTCATGACACAATGCAAAAATAGATCTTTCATTGTGCCTAATATGAGCTGTACTGAGCTAAAGAGAGAAGATGTTGATAGATATGATCATGTACTTCCCAGATGAAATAGTCAATGAAAGAGCAAGGAGTGAGTGCTCTAGTTCTCCAATTCAATGCGTTCAAACACCAGAAGTTCCATTCTTTAAATGGTTTTGGCTTCAAAAACAAAATTGGGTTCTCCTACCCAACCACAAAAACCACATCATTAGGAAAAAAAAACAGGAAAGAAGCAAGAAAAGCATGACCAACTTCTGAATACATCAATTTGTCACTTAGTGTGATCATTACCTGTAAGTATACAGATGGAGGAACTTTATTTTCCTCCATTTTGGATGCTAGTGATAAACAAGCTACAGCTAACAATTGCAGAGCCCAAGCCTTATCGTTCTATTACGGCAAAAGTGGGGGCAAAAAAAGACAAGGTGAAGATGATCAAAGAACAAAATGCAAAATGAAGAACATAATTTCTGCACTTACAGGCAACTCATAAGTTGTAGGAAACTATCCAGGTAGTTGACAGATAGGCAAATACTTAGTGATCCAAAATCGTGACGAGCTTGAACCTGATGATCACAATGCAAGAAACTCGACCAGCAAACAGTCAGCAAAGACTTCATCTTCCATTGGGCATTGTAAACCAAAATCAATGCAAAAGGATATCATCGATCCGGCGTGAAAGTGGAAAACGATTGGACAATTAGAAATAACATATTGATAAGGTACGTACAACCCAGATTTGCATAAAGCAGAGAAAATCCACATTGTTTAGGAAAAGAGATGATAGCCCAGAACGAAGTTTCCAGTGAAAAATCAATCAAAAGAAGTAGAACACCAATCCCATTTCAGAGAATGGAAAGAAAAACAAAATAGAACAACCTTTAAAATCCAATCAACAGCCTCTCTTCTAAAATTCAAGTCCGAATCCCCACTCCTCAGACGCTTTAGATAATCACCTCTTGGTAAATGCTCACTCACTTTCTCTATCAATCATTTCCTTTACTCCTCATCACTCAGGACGGTGAATCCCATCAAGGATTTGGATCTAAAACTATAAAAGAAAGGGTCTATTGTGTGAGTATGATTGCCTTGGTCATGCCAAAACAAAGCCATCAAACCAAACAATGGAAAAGGAACGTCTTGACCATTGAAGTGCAAGCTAACTGAGACTGAAGTGAACTAGTGGCCAAGATCGCACCAGACCCTAGTCAAAATCACCACCATGTGGGAAGATGCGACCAACTGGGATGAAGATTCACACAGAGATAGCATTCTAAAGGAGTGTAAGCTTCTGTATCTCACCGTCTTCAGAACCTCCTGGGCACCTTCTCCGGACTCTGGTCCTGGCGTTGTCGTCGTCGCCTCTTACTCTCTTTCCGGCATGGTTAGTTGCTCTCTCTTCTGTTTCATCCATGGTAGTAAAGTTGGTTTGTGGGTTGCGGAGGGACTAGCGATTTCCAAAAAAGGAAACCATGAAAACTGAACAGAGAAGATGGTTGAAGAACAGGTCAGTTCTCTTGATAAACCGGTCGGTTAACTGATAAACCGGCCGGTTTTTATGCAAACAGATTATTACACTAAACCGAACCAAATAACTAATGTTTGCGATGGTCTCAATATCTTAGTAGTTTTAATTGCTTTAATTTAGAAAATTATAAGACTTTATCAAACTCATAATTATTAACTGTAACTAAGTACAAAGGAACATAAGTTTCTATACAAAGAATCTTAGAATAAAAGGTAAAAGTAATGGCCTTGATTGGACCTATACTTCCTTAACTTGTCAAATTGCTTCCCCTTTTTAATTGGGGCTGGAGTAGAAGATTGCGGCATCTGTCCCATAGCCTGGACAAACGCCTGAGTGGAGACTTGGAACATCCTCGGATTCAAGGTAGGCGCTTGCTCCTGCGGAACAGGCGACTCATGAGTCTGTGATCGAGAGGGCCCAATATTGTGCCCTACAAAAGCCTCAGCATTTCCTGAGGCTCTAGACTCATCCGTTCCCTCCTCTCTTGGTGGAGGGTCAGGTGCAACCGATCCTTGCATAACTCATCGTGTCCTTCTACGAGGTAGCATTTCACTCCTTCAATAGAAACACTAACGATTAGCTCACATTGTATTTTAATCTTATTTCCTACATGTATGCATGATATGCATGTCACTTAATGCAAATAGTCAATTCGCAATACAAGCAATTTATCACATAACACAATAATGTATAGCACAATATATTCTAAGCCTAGGCTCTTATACCACAAGATGTTGAGCCCCGTTCTCAAAGCCCAAGTAAGGTATTGGACCCCGTTCCCAGAGCCCAATTATCCGATTCGGAGTCAAAAAGCGTAAGCGAGTTTCCGTATAGGGTTATTTCAACGAACCCTCACTTGCTTTGAATCAATCTTTTCGAATTCAACTCCAAAAGCTACCAATTTTTGTGGAGATGTAGCAAAACGTGTTAGAAATCCAATGCTTCAAGAATCACTCAATTTGGAGGCCGGACGAAGGAGTTATGGCCAAAAGAATCCAATATGTTTATGTTCTTACCCAAATTGTACATGTTTTGGCGCGATTGCCATAACTTTTTCTACAAATGTCGGATTGATTTTGTTTTTGGACCATTTGAAAGGAGACATCGAGATCTACAACTCTTATGTAGACCTCAAAGTGAGATTCGACCTCTAAAGTGGTCAAAATCGTGATTTATTGTAGCTGACCTGAGGATGTCTGTTAAACGGACATACACTGGCTGAAAAGCCATTTTCCACCCGAGAAGGTTCGCTAAACGGACATTCATGTGACCCAAAATTCCTTCCAAAGCCTCTCCAATGCTTCCAACATCCATCCTAACACCATATACACCCATAATCTTCCCAAATTCAACCCTTCTAGTGCAATAACACTCCTCAAACATTCAATTACCCATTTGAATGCATTAAACTCCCAAATCTCAACTCACATAACTCATAGAATATACAAACTCTCATCATTCACCAAGCTATCATGTTAATACCTCCCATATAACATCCTCACTTATAATGGCCATATCTCTCAACTCCGATATCTAAATTTTACAAACTTTATGCCTTTGGAAAGATAAGAGGATAAACTACAAGGTTCATGAAGACCACTTTGTCTAATATAGCCTAATTCAACCCAGTTTTCTCCATGAATCCAATACACAATTTTCACCCATATGGAACTTGAAATATAAATTGTACACTACAAGATAAATAAGCACATACATAAGGGAACTTTTTCAATCCTCAATTCATTTCCAAATCAAAATGAAGTTCATACAAAGCTTTAATACATAGCTTTAATAACGTATCGACAGTGCATAAAATCTTAACACAAGTTACAAAATACATTGGATGCTTAATGTTCAATATGCTTATAAAGCTATCCAAACATCTAACTACTAACTTAGTACAAAAGCTAACTCTCTCGAAATTTATCCAAATGCCTTGCAAGGATTTACTGATCTTCTCGATTTGCACCTGAGGAGTGGTAAAAAATATTGGGTTGAGCTACACAGCTCAGTGGCTAAGATATTTATAGCCATTGGCGATGAGTCACACAATCATCCATATATTTACACACATTCATATAGGCATACACATCGCATTGAAAATTCAACATTTACAATTTCAATTCAAATTTCATAATTCAAAACATCATCACATATGACACATTGGATGTAATTCACTTCAAAGCATAGCTTAGCACATCAAAATGCAAATGCACAATCAAATGGCTTGAGGGTTCCGTGAAATAAAACGACGAAACCGAAGTTTACACCGTGAACGAAACGAGTCTATTTTTCGAATCTCGTGGGCCACAAGCGGGCAGCCGGGAGAAGGCTTTTGTCGACGTGCACGTGACTACGAAACGGTTCCTCTCTC
>JANKOE010000018.1:0-12968 GCA_026284465.1 Erythroxylum citrifolium | reverse complement strand
CTCATAGAATAATAAACCAAATTGTATGATCTTGGTATCATTAGAAACTTAAGACACAGAGGAACAATTGTCTAAAAGAAAGTGTTGCAAAGCTATAAGAATGTTATATGTTTGAATATATGGTATTAAACGACTGTGTGACAATATGTTTATGATTGATTGTGTTTTATAATATGAGTGAACCATCGAGGATGGTTATTCTACTGAGTTTGCAAAACTCATCAAAATTGCACCGTTGTTAATTTTGGGTTCAAGAGTGAGACGACCGAGCTTCTAAGACTCCATAAAAACATATTTTGTGTGACTTTAACGATCAGTCATGGCTCAAAGGTCGGTTAGCTGGGAATTAAAGACTTAGTATGTTATTGTCTTTTGTTATTCCTCATGTTTGTATTATGCTGTGTAGACTGAGCTGTTATGCTCATAGGATAGTGTTATATAAACTTGGATGTTGAACTTAAAGCTACAATGAACAATATGGTTATGTTATAAAATGAGGAAAATTTTGGATTTTAGCAAATGTGTGATTTGTGATTTTAATTATGATGTCATGTGATAAAGTGAAAGTGAGATAGTTAACGCATCATTTTTGTCAAGCATGTGCATGTCTGACCGAAGGGCACACGTGCATGTGTCAGATGGGAGTAGGGTGTTACAAAGAAATAAACGAGCTCTAGTGTTTGGGCACATTCAATATACGACAATGATGAAGGATCATGTTCCAGCTAGGATTTACAAAAGCACATTGAAAAAATAGGTGTTCGTGGCTTTCCTCCTCCCTTCAACATAGTATGCATCGATTTGGTATGTATAGAAAATCTTCATCTGGTTGATCGTAGGTAGACGATGTTGCATATCTAACCACAAAGTAAAAGCAGCCCTCAAGTGGTAGTGTTTTATCCATATCACTTGAGTCCAAGGAAGAACACCATTCTGTCTCTGAAGAAATACATGACGGGCTTTACTAGAAAGACTCCCATTTTGAGATAGCCGACAGATAATTCAGTCTTCTCATTCATATATATTGGTTTGAAGTAATGCCTAGTAGATGGAGGAGGGCATTGTTTGATGGGCGAATAAATGCCTATCCTCAAGAGCTTGAGCCACTGTTTTCTCGGGAGGTAGAACGGTTTTGAGACTTTCCATTCCTAACAGATTATATAGGGGACTACAAGACAACCAACTGTCAAACCAGAAATGTGTTGAGGCGCCATCGCTAAGAAGGGTGAAAAATTCTTGTCTCATAAGTTCTTGTGTGCTTAGTATAGCTCTCCATGTGGATGAGTAGGCGGGCTTGCTTTGAAGACTTCATATACTTCTACCCTTTGATGAATATATTATATATCCATTGACACCAAAGAGCTTGTTTATCCATCATCAATCTCCATAATCTTTTGGCCAACATCACGGTATTTAACAGCTTCAAGGAAATGACGCCAAAGCCTCCCTTGTCTTTAGGTAGACAGATATACTTCGATTGCATTCTAGTCTGTTTGACAGAGTCTTTAGCACCATTCGACAAAGTTATTGAATAGCTTCTCGATGGTTTTGATAATTTTCTTAGGAATGACTAGATGAGCAGCCCAAAATGCACTGATAGAGTTTAATACGGAAGAGATGTGTTGTAATCTACCTGCTATTGCTAGAGTTTTAATGCTCCAATTATTTATTCTTATATTCAAAATTTCGAATTAATTGAATAGTTATATTAAAAAAAATTCAAATTAGTTTACCATTTTAATAAAGAATATAATCGATAACTCGAAACTTCAAATTATTTTTTCTACAATAAATCTTATAAATTGGTCGAACTAAAAAAAATTAGAATGTGTAATCATTTGGTATAGATCCAAACTTTGACCATTTTATTTTCTTGAAATGAGTTTTTCTTGTTATCGGAGATACCAAGATACTACTGCGTTAGGATATAGAATAATTTAGAATATTCAATTAATTGTAAATATTTATTTCAAGTTTAGCAAATAATATGAGTAATAACTGAAATTTGGATTCGATGATTTAACAACTGAAATATTTAGATTCAGGAGAATTTACCCGAAAATATAGCCAGGAAGCATAGGAGCATTACACTTCAGGACCAAGCATGTTGAGTTTTCACAATTATTAAGACAAGACTCGTTTTCCCTTAGCATTATCACTAATAATTGAACAAAAATAATTAAGAAATCAAACTTAAAATTAACTAATAAATAAACAAATATTAAATGAAGAATTTCGCACTATCTAATTATTAATAGTCAACAATTTGCTAACCACACCTCTAAAATTAATAAAGATGGTAGTAATATGACTAAAATTAACATGTATAATAATAATTTATATAATTAATATTTTGAATAATTTATTTTATAAATAAATAATTTAAACTCAAAACCAAATAACAAGATTATTCTAAAAATGTATAATTTATAAATTAATTTAATTAATATTTATATTTTCACCTTAAATTTATTAATCTATCGATTAATTTTATTAATATTTACAAATTTAAACTTAATTTTTCTTTTGATTTATGGATTTATGTAAAACTGATAACTCGGAATTGGTTCACATATAGCCGACAGATCACATTCCATTTCGATTTCACATATATCTCATTAACACTTTCTTCTTCTGAAGTCAACCCAAAGCCTGCGGCTGATCTTTCTGAAGCCAGACTTGGTCAACCTAATATGAAACGTTCCTTTTGAGCTTGTTTTAGCTTCACATGTCGGATTTGATACTTTTTTTTTAAGGGAAAAAAAACTAAAATTACACAGCCCGTCGGGGGAGACAGGTTCCGATAAATCCTCTAAAATGATCATGTGGCACCTAATAGGTTTTGTGTCAAAATAAGTGATCCCGACTGCAAAATGTCTCGCATAATTAGTAAGCCAATTAACGTATCTGTTGCTCTCTCGATAAACATGCCGATGAACAACAGTCCAATTTTTAAGAAATAGGTTGTTGATGCCTCGAACTAGAGAGTTGAGAGATCTGACCTTGTTGTCCGGAGAAAAGAGGACATCGATCACCGTGATGGAATCCACTTCAAGCTCGATCCGTCGGTATCCCACGCCAACTTTTCCTCATAACCGAACCAAACTCGACGTGTCCATCCTCATCTCCACCAATCATGCCCACTAGAGCTCTCTTTACACCAACAATGGTTGATTCAACACGTCCACCAACATAAATTACAAGAAAACTGTAAAAATGTGGATTTTAACATCGGAAAATAGTCAAAATCTAATAGTAAAGTTTGAACATAGACATAATTAAACTTGTGATTTGGGAGAGTGTGTAACCCACTTTCTTTGACTTCCTATTGGATGCATGACCACTCCATAACAACTTCAGAGTATTTGGGTGGATTTTAGAGGACAACAACTAGACATGTTTCATTCCTTGTCCAAGTCCAAATGCCTTTTCCTTAATCTTCTTGTGATCTTGGGTGGGACATGGTCATGATTTTTAGGATGGGTCAACTCAGGTGCATTTTATTTACTATTTATAATTTAATAAATGACGAATTTTTTATCAGTTAAGAATAAAGAATTTTAAATATATATCAAAATAATATATATTTAAAAGAGTAATTTTTTAATGATCAATTTGTTTTGTGTGTATATAAAAATAACATATCAAAATTCGTATTTAAAAAGTAATTTCTTACTGATCATTTTATTTAGTGTGTATATAAAAATAATATTAGCAAATTTATAGAAAAAAATATAATTGTAATATTTAAAAGGGGGGATTTTTTATATATATTTTTATTTAGAGAATAGAACTTGGAATTGATCAAAAAGGTCACATAAGCCCCACTATAGGATCAATGGCTCTCTCTTTTCATACCTTTTACAAGATGTTTCTTTGTGGAATCTCTCGTGTAAAGAGATCGAGCAAGGCAACTTGTACACAACAATTGATTAAAATGGGAATGATTTCAGCGGATAGGACCCCACCAAAATTTGGCATCTTTTTAAAGTTTCGTTCGTCCCCGTTGATTATGAGATGAAAAATCTCCACGATCAAAAATCTCCTCGTCACTGTTCTGCTACGGTCATGACCAACTGTCGGTAGGTGAAGCTGAGTGGTCATTGCAGCTGATTTTGGCCCAATATTATCATCACCGTACACCGTCGTGATTGAGATAACTTTCCACACCTGACGGTGAACGCCAACCAATGTTGACCCTTGATCATGATTGCTACGTGGATAAGAGAAGCTTGAACTGGGATTGTGTAAGTGTGGACATACAGAGGCCACGTGTTCCACCACCTGATCGTCCTATTTTATAAAATTTCTCATTGTTGGGCCCATGGCCCACCACGGTGTCCCAAAAGTCTGATCCCCATGTGCATTGGGGCTTAGCGTAGTAAACCAAACGTAGTCTGATCCCCATGTGAAGGGTTTTGAAGATATGGACGGTCGATGTCGGCCAGACAGACACCCGGGCGATGAAGTTTCCACCGCTTGATAAGATGGTTGAGCTAAATTGATATGATTATCGCTAATTAATCATAGTTTTAGTTGAACTAAATCATTATATGTCTTAGTGGGTCCGTTAATGGGGCACCATACTTACACCTACGTATCTAAAACACCAATAGAATATTAAACTTGACACTTTTTTTAATTTCAATTTATATTTTTTACAATTATTATATATATATTCATCTACTGATATTTAATTATCATGCAAAATTTTCGTCATATTTTATTTTTTATTCATAAAGTTCAAAATAGTATTGTATTGAATCTGAAAATTTTGATTGTTATGTTAGTTTAAATAATAATAGATAAAATAAGACAAATGGATTGTTTGATAACGAAATGCTATCATAAAGACAATTGATCATTTTAAAACATAAAAACTAAAACAAAAAGGTTAAATATTTCATTAATTTTTAAAAACTCAAATCAATGTTAGTTTATATAATAATTTTGGATGTCGAACTGGGTTGAATCAGACAACTCATCGTAAATTTGATCCAAAGAAAGGGGGAGAGGATTGTGTGAAGGTTGTGGGCTCGAGCTTTGGGAGGAGCAGCCTTTATTTAAGGTGATGTAATCCCCTTGGTGGTGACCCATCTTTCGAAGCAGATACTCCTGATACTATTTAGAATCAGACACGGATTTACTTATCTATGAGTCTGAGTGGGTGACTTATAGGTCCCAGAATAGTCAGCGAAGTCTGGAACCTGAGTTATTAAAAAAACTCAAAATTTAAAGAATAAAATAACTTAAACTCGACTGGATCAGACTTAAAACAATATTAGTTTACACCAAAATTTTAGATTTTAAACTGGGTCAAGTTGGACAGCTTGATCCTAAATCAAACTCGATTCAAAGTATAATTAATTTAGTTAGACTTGAAGTGTAATTAATTCAGATTAAAACTATTAATTTTGGATCGGAATAGATCAAACAGCTGACAGAGACTTATGTAACTTTTTCATAATTGGAAAATGAGTAAAGTATCACGAGTGAATACAGCAGATTTTACTTGTATAAGTCCAAAGACTAAAGACACTCGAGCTTAAGAAGGACTAAGGGAAGGAGGAAAGTGCAAGTGACTGAGTGAGATAACTCTGTGGGGAAGCGAGTATCGGTAGGAAAATGATGGCTGAAACAGAGTGGGACCAAAACCAAAGGCATTGGATTTGGAGAATACAAGGAAGGGGCTGGACAAGAGTTGTCGCTGTTCATTAAATTGCCTTTTGAAACTTTATATGTTTCCCATGTTCGATATTATATTAATATAGTGCAAGTTGGCTGCTTCTGTTCTCTTCTGTTCTGTGAGTGAAAGGCCTGTAACCCTAGAACGCTCTTGTAGCTTCAGTCTTCACCTGTAGAAAGTAGTGTCTGTGGCCCCACCCCACTGATCGCCGGCGAGAATTGCCACCTTTCGCTTTGTTCCTCCTGTCATTGCAAACATCAACACCAATATAAGAAAAAAGGAAAATATATTATTTAAATCAGTGGTTCCAATTCCATTAGGATAATAGAATATAAAGTTATTGAACCTTCTCAGATTTCGTGGAGTATCAGAATTCATACTAAGTATTGTCGTTATTTAATTGCTTAACAAGAAATTCAATCTAGATAATCATTCAGAAGTTGAAATTATTAAGACCAAGAAACCCTACCACTTGATCCTTAGGAATCTATGTCACCTGAGTCCAGAACTCAGAAGAGATAACATAGTTTTGTACATTTAAGAAACGTGTTAATGGAGTATATGTCTATATATATAGATAGATATATAAAGTTTGAATCCAAGTTGTTTGCCATGAAGTAGTGAAGCCTTATTGGAAGGTTAATGATAAGGTGAGAAGAGCATATACAGAAAGAGGGTGGGTGGGTGAGGGTCTCTCACTTATGGACAAGGAAGTGTGTGCCCTTTCACGTCTCTTCCTTCCAACATTAATACACTTACAGTGAAGCAAGTTGCCTAGAGACCACGTGACAGGTTTCAGGAATACAAAGGTAGTTGCTTTTGTAGTTTTTTTTATATCAGACAAAGTTGGCGAGCATTTTTTTGACTTTTCTTCCAACCTTGTCTGAGTTACGACGTAGCTGATCAACAGTTTTTAAGATTTGATTTACTCAAATAATTAAAAATTATTGTAAATTAATAAGTTATTATAAATTAAAATAAATCAAATAATGTTTATAATTAATATAGCTTAAGACTATTTTTATAAAATATATATTACCAGCCCTGTTAAGAGAATTTAACCTATCATAACAAGATTTACTGCCAGTAAAAATTTACTGTGCAAGCTGAAGAACGAAGCAAGTGGGTTAGATAGTAAAAGTGGTGAGTTAGGATTCTGGTACATAATCTGAAAGGTTGATAATTGAAAAGGTATTAACTAATATCTCACGTGAAGATAAGAGAAGCATCATTAACTGTTAAGTAAGTATTTAATAAGAAGAAGAAGAAGAAGAAGAAGAGTGAGTTGGCGCAATCATGCGGTGATGATGTTATGAAACCCTTTTTGTCTCTGTCCCGAGGGTTCATATTGACAGTGTTACAGTAAATTCAGGGGTCTCCTCGTAATGCCACTTGCAGGAGGTAGGTTATAATTTCTTTCATCTCTCGTTAATTCTTGTCTTGTTTTACGTTTTTTTTTTTGGGGGGTAATTCAAGAGATTTCGTCTAGAGATTTATTCTTACTTTTTAAATTTTTAAATTTTTAATTTTAAAATATTATTAAAAGATAAAGAAAAAGTTGTCATCTTTAATTTTGAGATGGATAATAGCTAGATTATTAGTTGTACATATCATCACTTAGTTGAAGTCCTGTTAAGATTTGAGGTATGATAATATGCAGTTTTACCCCTACCCTTATGTAGTTGAAAGATTGTTTTCACTCTTACAATAAAAACGAATGTGCATATACATATCTAATAAATAAAGTAAAATAAATAAATAAATCAAATAAACATAAAAAATACAACATAATACAAATAACTACATATTACTTGTACATAATAACATATAAATAATGTGATTTACACAAATAAATTAGTAATTTAATATTAAATAATATATTCCATTTAAATCATATGATACTTGCAAGTCACAATATATTGTTATTCTTAATTAGACGTCAATTTTTAAATTTTAATTTAAAATATAATATTTTTAAATTGGGAGATTTGTTTGAGAAATTAATACCTTGTCAATTGAAAATTTGTATTTAGAAGTTAACATCAATCTTAGATCAGACTATGTTTCGAGTCGAGTTTAAGTTTTAGCTTGATTCGAAACAATTTATCAATTCTACTATCTTAAAATTCATTAATTAGGATGAACTACAAGAATAAAGTAAGTCATTAGATATCACTTTTTAAAGAGAATAAAATTAGGAAAAAGAGTAGTTTGAGAAAATACAATAATATGCATATTAAATAATTAGAAGCAACCTCTCTATTAGTTAAGGATAAGACTGTGTGTTATCGGACCTTCTTAAATTTCATTGCATCTTATATCTTCTTCTTTTTTATTTTTCATTGTTTTTGGTGTGACAATAAACCTAGGTGTTTCTTCCAATTTTGCAAAGTGCCAAGAAAGGTCGCAATTCCGTCCCTTTAGCTTGACGATATGTCCAAAGTATTACGAAATTCCAAATACATGTTGGGAAGTTGAAAAAACGTGTTATTGGAACAGCAGATACAATGTTGTCCATTCCAGGGTATCTGGTAAAACCGTAAAAGTACACACAGCCAACTGAAGAACACAGAAGAGATCGAAGAGGAAGATAGAGAAACAGTCAAGTTGGGAACTCGAGGGACACGTGTCTAATCAATTATTGATAAATCCACGATTTGTACAATTTCCTAAGCTTAAACAGAATTTGGTCATGTCGTGGACACGCCTACTATTTACAAGAGTGGAAAAGTAAGCTCACAAAATGTCAATTAAATCTGCTTTCCTTTAGAAATAGGATTTCCACACCAATCTGTCTTTTTTTTAATTTCTTTTTAGAATATTCCAAAAAGTAAAAAAAAACGACTTTTTTACACAAAGTCAAAGGAGTATGAATCTATGACTTTTTTATTTTACTATTTTTGGTAATATAACGAATTTGGTCCAACTCCCTATATTACAAATTTTCAAATTGGTCCTTCTTATATTGCCAATTTTCAAATAAAATCCTAAGTTGCCAAACAATCCGTTACCATTATATTAATTACTCTTTCTCGTTCTGAGCTTGCCTTTATTAGGCCTTTGAACTTTGCGGCTGTGCTGTTAAAACTTAAAAGGCGTGTTTGTGTATGTGTTGTAAGATTTGGGGTTGGAATGGGCGCGTGCAAAAAGAAGATATTTAGAAACAACAATAAAGTAACATTAGAACGAGTTCACACGCACGAGCGGCCACCGGCTTGACTCGCTCGACCGGCCACCACCGCAAATTACGCCAGCGCGTGTGGGGTGAGGAAGGCAAAAGGAATGCCATCGTGTCACTTTAGCTTAATTTATTTTTACTAATTTGGTAAATTTCAATTAAAAATAGTAATAATAATAACAAATAAATATTAAAAAACTCTCAAAATTGTACTAATTATTTCCAAAATTTAAAAGTAGGATATTATCTAAGAAAGTACTCTCTCTCACTCAGTTTCTTCCGTTAATTTTAACGGAACAAAAAAAAAAAGTAAACAAAACAGGCCGATATGTCGTTCGCCACCGGTTCAAAACCTGCCGTCGAGTCAGCAACAAAACAGTGGTCTAACGAAAGCAACTGAACCGAACCGAATCGAGACAGACTCTTGGTTCTCATAGAGCCCCTAGTGGTTCGGAGGAGAACAAGTCGCCGATGTCTTGAAAAAAATCGTCTTCCTGCGAAATGGGTGACCCTGGCGATCTAAAATCTTCCATACTCGTGTCCGGGAAACAGTCGCCGAAGTCCCCGTTCCATACGGTCCCCTGAAAAATGGTGTCGTCGTCGAAGAGGGACGGTCCTGTGCTCGTGAAGTTGAAGAAATCGTCGAGGAAGGGCTCGTCTAGCAACGGCAAACTCTGTGACAAGTAATCATCGGGGACGTTGGTTTCTCCTTCGCACTCCTGCAGGACATCTTCCACTTCTTGTCCCGGTTTCTGACATTCAATGAGTTCCACTTCGTTGACGTTGAGAACTGAAGTGGGTGAGCAAAGGTTGTGAGACTCGTTGGCGGATTCGTAGCCGGAAGTGGAAGTGGTGTTAATCTCTGGCTTCTCTTGCTCTTTGTGGTCTTTTTCTTCGTGTTCTTCTCTTCTTGGTGGAGTCATGAAGTTGGTTAAAGCGTCAGGTCCTCTGAGTTTAATGGCAGCATTATCATAGACCATCGCAGCTTCTTCGGCAGTATCATAAGTGCCTAACCAGAGCCGTACACGCCTCGCAGGATCGCGAATCTCAGCCGCCCATTTGCCCCACGGCCGTTGCCGTACGCCGCGAAACTTTCTTCCATTTGATGTCGTCGCTGCAGAGTTAAGTTTCAGTGGGCGGCTTCGTGACGGCAGGACAGTACTTGCTCTTCTTTTTCGGGTATTGGAGATTGGAGTAGTAGCAGCAGCAGTAGTACTCGCTTCTTTACATGTAGCTTCGATGTTGATCTCGTTCACATAGCGTTTCACTCGTCGACGACCAAATAGCTCACACTCTTCGTCGCTGGAGGAGTCTGTAGCCTCGTCGTCGACGATGGCGATCCGGACCACCCGTGGGACGTTCTGGTCAGAGTGGTGACTCCTCTCATCAGAGAGTACTTTTCTGGGTCTGAAAGATGGTTTGGAAAATTTCTTAGTGACTTCTCTGTGTTCCGTGATCTTGATCGGACGCAGAAAGTTGTTAAAGTTGTTCTTCAAGCCCATGTTTGTGTTTCTCTTTTTCTGGGTTTTCTCCTCACAGATTCTGCATTGGCATGGAAAGAGACCAAAAAAGCAAATAAAGAGAACAAAAGGTGAAAGAGTCGTGAAGCTGAAGATTAAAACTTTGAGATAAGGAGAGACAAGGGTGATTCAGAAACCTGCCAAACAGACATAAAAAGGCTCACTAAACACTATTAAAATCTCGAAACCTTTCAAACACTTGAACAGTCACTACGTCTCTGAACCAGAAGAAGAAGAAGATAAAACTCAAGGCTCCAAACCTCAAAATCTCTACTTATAGCAAGAGGAAAACGGAAACAAAAGCTGTTTTTCCTACTTAAGAAACCACCAACCCAGGAACAGACAGGCTTTAAATCCTTCCCAAAACGAGAAAATACCCAGGAAAGGCAAGAGGAAGGAGAAGTGAAAATGGAGGAGAGAGAGTACTCAGAAAAAGTCTATAAGACAGAAGAGAGTTTCGGAGTGTTCACAGTCCTGTGACAAAGGCAGTGAGAGAGAGAGAAAGTGGGTTTACTAATTGCGGTGAAGAAAACACTGAAATCGCTGTTTTATAGGATCAACAGCTGAAACTGGGAAACCCAAATTACTAGGCCGAATTTATTATCCATCTCTTTCCGATTTTTCAGACCACTTATTTTATTATTACGAAAATAAAAAGGAAACTTTAGATTAATTTTTATGTACTAAACTCTTATGGTCAACACTTGGCATTAAATTTTGATAATAGGTTAGTGAGATTCGCACCAAATCCACTATGTTTAGCAAAAACTACTTCCCATTTCTAATTTTAATCAAGAGTTTATATTTTCTTAACCACATTACCATAAAATTTATATTTTTCTTTTTGTTTTTAAAAAAGAATTAGAGATTTTGTGATATCTTTTAATATTTATCGAATTCAAATAATAAGATCTAAGTAATTTATTTGTTCAACTAAGTGATATGTTAAATTGAAATTTATGTTCAAATTTTGAATTTATATGATGTAAAACAATTTTAATATTTGAGATTGATAATAATAAATATATTTTTATTAAGAAACACTTTTTATAATAAATATATCGTTATTATAATAAATGCATTTCCGAATGTGTGAAAACATGGCGTTGAACCATCAAAATCATGTATGATAAGCTTCAACTGCGTTCAAATAAAGAGATGAGCCTAGGTAGGAACTAGTCATGGTCATGTCAAAGCCGGTGAGTCGGGGCCGATGAATCCGGCCGTGATCATAAAGGACACGTATTAAATTCACTATACCAGCCGCCGCATCTCGATGATTGAGTAAGATCATGACACGTGTTAGATGGGCCCGACCTCAAGTTTCTAGCACAATTGGAGTCCATCATAGAGGCTGACGCAGCATGGCAAGCTCTACGTCTTGAATACCGTGTCACCAGTCACGTGAGGCCCAAGATACCCGGGTCCGGTTAAAATGTTGCCGGTCAAAAAATCAAGAAAATATGTGAAACACACACACATACATAGCTTTGACCGCTTACTTACTCTTTGAACCTTAGACCGACCTTTGATTACTGAGAGAAGGCACGGAGGGTATGTTGGTAAATTGGATGGTGTGGGACACTTCATTCTGTGCTGGCCTTGAGAGTGGGTGGTGGGTTAATAATTTTCTACCTCTTAAAATAAAAACATTTTTTTACATTTATTAATTTATTTTAAAAATTAACTTTTTATTACAGCCAGAACTAACGTGGCCGGCAACCTAGAATTCGCCGCCATTTTATAAATATCTTCTTTTTTTTCTTACTTCTCTGCCCTTTTTTCTGTTTCTCGAGATGTGCTTATGCCACCCTCGGTTCAGTATTCACTAATCACTACCACAGTACCACTCCATAATTCCATATAGAGTTAAAATAATTTACATTTATTTGCTTCCTACTAAAATATTAAAAATAAATAAAAATAAATCAATAATTCAATTATAAAATTTTTATTACCCTATTAATTATTTTGGGAATCTTTTTTTTTTTGGGTTTAAATTGATTATATTAAAGGATGTTTTAGTCACCGGGGCGGTTTTCACACCCAACAGTCCAACACCCCATAGCCTCCGGTGAAGTTGTTGCCGACGTCCTGGTACACGGTCACATCCCACATGACTAATCATGGTCTGATGGACAGCCACTCCAGTGGGATGATGTGTGCTTGACTCCAAGTGTTACACACTCTCCATCCTAATAATCATCGTACGGCTTACATGGGACTTGGACTTCCCGTACAGATTCCGTTTGACAATAAATTTTATTTATAATTTTTTAGATAAATAAGGAAACTTTTTTGTCTTTTATTTTAATGATAAAATTGCATATTTTTCTTTATTTTCTAAATATTTACTCGATTTAATTTTCGGTAATGAAAATTTAAACAATAACAACAAAAATCAGTAAAAAATTAAGCTAAATTTGGAGTTTAAAAAGGTACGATGTCCGTAACTTTATCCCTAATTAATAAAAAGGGTGGTTTACAATGGCCCAATTTTTATTAACTAATACTCCCTCCGATTCATAATAAGTGACGTTTTAGAGAAATGCACACTTATTAAGAAAGTTAATGAAATGTCTGA
>JANKOE010000017.1:28332-39428 GCA_026284465.1 Erythroxylum citrifolium | reverse complement strand
CATTTTGTTTCACTGGTACTTTGCGAGAATGGTGGCAAAGTATTACTAAATATCAAAGACTTCATTATATCTAAGTCACTACAGCCAGAGCTCTCCTTGGAATTATTCATAAGGAATTCATTGGTGACTTTCAGCTTATTGACAAGCAAATCGGTCAGGAATATATTGCAATGAATTGTTGTTCACTTGATAAGTGTGACATCCAGAAGCATTATCAGCATATGACGGAAAGGTACTATCTTCTTAATGGTTGGAATGATGTTAATCTTCGATATACTTTTATGTAATCCCTTCCAGATCAACTGCAACCAGAGCTAC
This sequence comes from Erythroxylum citrifolium, assembly GCA_026284465.1. NCBI lineage: Eukaryota > Viridiplantae > Streptophyta > Magnoliopsida > Malpighiales > Erythroxylaceae > Erythroxylum > Erythroxylum citrifolium. The sequence goes on along the minus strand of JANKOE010000017.1, from coordinate 39,110 downwards.
AAAGGACCATTGTTTCTTTACAACGAGATATGGCTAATATATCTCTTGGAGAAATTTAATAGCTTGCTTTAGCTTCTCTTGATAAGTTATGTGATCAACATGCCTTATTTAAGAATATCATTAAGGGTGGTCCAGTTCTCAAACAGGCTTCCAAGAAGCCTTATCTTCAAATCAAGTACAAAGAATAAAAGACATCGAGAAGAAAGAATACGACAAGTCTATCATAGAAGAAAGTTCCGCAGATAAATTAAAGGCTACAAGCCTTTTAGAAAAGCATATGTGACCAAGAATGGCAAGAAGAGAAGAATGGTTCGATTCTTCAAAAAGTTCTCACATTATAAAAAAGCTTATCACTGTTTTCTCTGTGGACAACCAGGACACTTTCCACGTACTTTTCCTCACAAAACTAAGAAGGATGTCAAGTTATTGAAGCGGATGCAATCAATTTTGTGTATTCATTCTTCAAATAACTTTAAAGATCTGATTGAAGAACAATCTCATGAAGATGAGAACACAAAATTTGTTGTTTTTGTCATGGCCTCTGAAAATGAAGAATCCTCTGACTCCTCTGCTTCTCTAGAGGACGATTCACTATACATGCTATAGCAGACTTGTATGAAGTTAGGTTGTACTTAAGTTCAACGACCATACGTCCAGATCTAACTCTTCAGACAGGATAAATATAATAAACCCATTAAAGCTATTGGGTTTATGGATACTGGATCCAATCGTACGATCATAAAACCCAACATTTTATCCTCTGAAGCATGGACCTCACATAATGAATATTTTACTATTGTTGATAGTAACTCCTTCAAGATTGGGCTAATCACTAAAAGAAGAATCGGAATTCGATTCTTTCCACATTGTACAGTTTGGACTAAAGTTCTTGAAAGCAATCTATCTGGCCCAAACATTCTCATTGGTATGGATGTATACAGTAAAGCCTCACCTTTGCAAATCCTACTCACAGGCCTCAAGTATCTATCATTTTTCAGTCCCTACACTGAAATGAAGAATGTATTTGAAATAATCCAAGTTCTTGCACTATATACTACGCTGCGAGATAAACTGTTGGAATATTGTCTTGAATCTTATGCACAGTTTTCTCACTTGTATCCTCTGTGAAAAAATGTTGACTTTTTCGTAAGTCTACCTTTTAAAAAGAATGAGGATATGAATCCCACGAAAGCCACACATCTAGGGATGAACCCTGATGATCTAAAGATCACACAAGATGAGTATGCAATCCTTCTGAAGCAAGGACTTATTGAGCCACAAAGTCAGATTGGGCTTACCAGTCGTTCTACACAAAGTCAGATTGGGCTTACTAGTCGTTCTATGTCAATAAACGTTCAGCGAAAAAACATAGAAAAAAGAGATTAGTAATTGACTACAAGCATCTAAATGCATTCCTGTAAGATGACAAGTTTACTCTTCCAAAAATAAGTAATCTGGTACTATTGCTCAAAGAAGTTGTTATCTTCTCAAAGTTTGACCTTAAAGCAGGATTTTGGCAATTGGGTATTCACCCAACTGAAAGATACAGGGCTGCATTCTGCATTCCCAATGCACACAGTACCAGTGGACTGTTATGCCATTTGGGCTTAAAGTCGCTCTATCACTGTTTCAAAGAATAATGACCAAGATCTATGAGCCTATCCTCTACAATGCAATAATCTATATTGATGACATTCTTATGTTCTTAAAGACCCATGAGAAACATCAGGCCCTACTGCAACAATTCTTCTATCTTACTAAACAGCATGACATTATGTTTTCAGCCTCGAAAAGCATCATTGACACAAAAGAAATTGAATTTATAAAGTTGTAATGAGTGTGTCTTTTGAGAGATTTACTTTTCTACCCTTGCTTCGCCTATAAAAGTAAGCCTTCTCCTCAGTTGTAAGGAGGTTCTTCTTACATTGAAAATTAGTTTAATGAAGTTTGGTTTGAGTCTTTTCTATTTTCTCTAAGTTCTCCCTCTCCTGAAAGCTTCAAGTCTTGAGACAAGTATGCTCTACACTCGCCTCTTCTGAGGATTTTGTCTATCAGAAAGTCTAAGACAGTTTGTGACTGCTTTTCAAACAATTCTGGTGTGAGATTGGAGTTTAACAGAGAAAAGAGTGTAGGTACTGTTGCGACTATTATTTCATAAGGGGAAAGAGAGTTGTGAAGGGAGTAAGGTTCCTAAGGGGAAAGCTGAGAGTTGTGTGCCTGTACAGAAAAGGGTTTTGTTGTCTCGACCATCATACCTGGAACTTACCAATAGTCACAAAGGTTTCTGTGTTACTCCACAATAGTCTACCAGACATCTTAGTAGCCTACAATCTGACTTTTGTTAGTCGATGGTCTTCTCCAAGGTGTTGTTTTAGCTAGTTGGTTGTCGTACTTTTCCTGTGTGCCCTTGGTGGTCCCGGTGTGGTATCAGAGTCACCAGGTTTCGGCCTAGGTCGTCCCAGGTCTCAAGTTTGAATCCCCGAAAAATAACGGGATAAGGCTTGGAGGCCATTGCATCAACATGACTAAGCATTGCATCATTAGAGTATGCGCCAGTGGAAGTCGTGGCGGTTGTTTAAGTGATTTGTTGCGCTTATACTTTTAAGGCATCTAGCTAACTTTTGTTTTGGTCTATGGTTAAAAAAAGGTGCTTAATTTTTGTTTAGAGGACTTGAAAATCTTGAATTATAATCAAAGTCCTTCACATAATGACATTATGTTTTCAGCCTCGAAAAGCATCATTAACATAAAAGAAATTGAATTTCTGGGTATGCATTTCAAAGATGGATTCTACCAGTTTGGTCCACATATTGCACAAGAGCTGTTACACTTTCCTTATGAACATCTCACTATGAAACTGATACAATAATTCTTCGGGATTGTTAATTATATCTGTGAGTTGATACCACACATGGAAACTTACACTTCATCCTTATCCAAATTACTGAAAAAGAATCCACCACCTTGCACATTAGAACAAACTAAGGCTGTCAAGCATCTAAAGTATCTTTGTCAGAATCCTCCACCTTTAAAGATTCCTGACACTGGACAACACATTTTACAAACTGATGCTAGTGACAATCACTGGGGTGCTGTGCTTATTGAAGAAATCAAAGGCAATCGAAATTATTGTGGAAATGCAAGTGGTCAGTTTAGTTCTTCTGAAGGCCACTAAATTATTGTGGACATGCAAGTGGTTAGTTTAGTTCTCACTGTCAAAAGAGGTATCGAAAAGTTTGCTCTCCACCTCACTCCTTATCATTTTGTCATTGAAATAGATAATACCTCTTTTCTAAAAATTCTTGATCAGCACAAGAAAAAGATTTCAAATAGTCAATTTCTTCACTGGCATGAGAGGTTTTCTCACTATAAATTCTCCATTTGCCACATTAAAGGGTGCTATAATACACTCGCTGACTATCTCTCTAGACCAACTAAAACTCTATTACTTATTTCATCTTCTTTGAAGCTCCCTATTCCTTTGTATTGGCTAATGGAGTTTCCTAAATTTGCAAAATACAAAAAAAGTTTCCTCCTTTATTCTCTCATCCTCTAACCACTGTTACAGATCTCTTTCCACTTCTTCACCAAAGTTTATTTTATTATTTGCATCTAACCCTTTTTAGGTTTGATACCCTACCAGCTCCTGGTTATTTTGATGTTATTACCTCCTACAAACTCATGTATCATCTCTATGATACTCTCCACGAGTCTACATTATGGCATCTCTAGGCTTTGTCTGCCCTTTATGCTTGTTCCGTTTCTTTTTCACCTCTTCATGTTTATAGACATCTGTCTGATCCAACAAATGCTAGTTCACTCTTATGGACTTTTATGGAATGGTTTGTCCAAATGGTGTATTGATATGTCTCAAAATTTAACTCATCATCCCCTATGGAACTCTTCTTTGGATAATCACAAAGCTTATGCTACCCATCTCATTCACCGTCCCTACTGTATGAATGACTCTGGGCAGCTATGTACATTCATTCGTCTCTAGTTTTGTCACGCTACTACAGATTGGCCTAAAGAAAGCACATCCTTCACAGAAGAATTACATTCTTTCTTGGACTAATTAAATTAATCTCAAAGCTTGGTCCCTTCTACCATATTTACATCTCTTGGGCTTTATTATGAAGATAATGCTCTTCTAACTCCTATTATAACTCCATCCAAAAATCAATGGACACCAGTAAATGATCATGTTCTCCACATTCGAGCTGGCGACATTCCTTATCCCACATATAGAAGATCCATGAATTCCAGTCGACCATCTAGTCTTACACAAGAGTCCAACTCTGTTTTTGGCCCATGGCCCCCCAATTGGGCTACTGCTAATATCAACCACCTTAGTGAATAGATTGACAAAGAGATAGACTTGACAGACAAACTTGACGGTGGTACTGATCTCACTTTAACACTTTAAAGTGGGACTTAACTTTTTAGGAGTTTGCTTTTACTTTGAGTATTTTAATGAAAAGAGAATTTTTGTGACCCCCAAACCACTATTTAAGATTCCATCTTATCATCATATTGTTTACTTTTAAAAAAGTAGTTTACTTTTTCAACGTAGTTTTTTTTAAAAGTTGTAACGAGTGTGTCTTTTGAAAGATTTACTTTTTTACCTTTGCTTCACCTATAAAAGCAAGGCTCCTTCTCAGTTGTAAGCAGGTTCTTCTTACGTTGAAAATTAGTTTAATGAAGTTTGGTTTGAGTGTTTTCTATTCTCTCTAAGTTCTCCCTCTCCTGAAAGCTTCAAGTCTTGAGTAATGCTACTATCTGTCTAGTTAAAGAGACAAGTATGCTCTACACTCGTCTCTTCTGAGGATTTTGAGTATCAGAAAGTCTAAGACAGTTTGTAACTGCTTTTCAAACAATTTTGCTGTGAGATTGGAGTTTAACGGGGAAAAGAGTGTAGGTATTGTTGCCTCGGCCATCATACCTGAAACTTACCAATAGTCACAAAGGTTCCCGTGTTGTTCCACAATAAGCTACCAGACACCTTAGTAGCCTACAATTTGACTTTTGTTAGTCGATGGTCTTCTCCAAGGTGTTGTTTTAGCTAGTTGGTTGTCGTGCTTTCCTTGTGTGCCCTTCGGGGTCCTGATGTGGTATAAGAGTCACCAGGTTTCGCCCTGGGTCACCCCAAGTCTTAAGTTCGAATCCTCGAAAGAAAACGAGATAGGGCTTGAAAACGGGATAGGGCTTGGAGGCCATTGCATTAGCATGAGTAAGCATTACATCATTAGAGTATGCGCAAGTGGAAGTCGTGGTGGTTGTTTAAGTGATTTGGTGCGCTTCTTCTTTTAAGGCGTCTTCTGTGTAGCTAACTTTTGTTTTGGTCTATGGTGGAAAAAAGGTGCTTAATTTCTGTTTGGAGGATTTGAAAATCTTGAGTTATAAACAAAGTACTCCACACACAAGGATAGTACCAAAAAAGCCTATAAATAGGATGTTTAGTGTATATATGTAACCGCCGAGAGCTACTAATTAGGTGTGTGCTTTGTTAATATGACTTTTGAAAGGTAAGGAAGCTGAATAGTTCAGCTGAATCAACAAATTAAAATTAATAAAAAATTTAATTAATCAAAATTTGAATAATTTTTAAAAGATTAAATTCAAGCCATTTATCTATTGCTAGTCCAACTAAAAGGCTTTTATATCTCTTGAGATAAGGAGGAACATGACATATATTATCTTATGACTTGGTATAATTTTGAGAAACGTGATTCAAAGAAAAAAAAGGGAAAAAATTGTATTTTAAATTATAATACTTTTACGAAAATATGAGTTAAACTCTAATATTTCAGAATATTTAAAATAAATCTTAAATTTGCATATTATTTAATTTAAATTCTAAAATAGGGTTTTTGACTTTTTTCAAGATAACAAATTTTATTCTATCTCATTTTGATTTGGATTTTAAACTTATCAAAATTATCTTAAATATCTAATTGTCCAAAAATGTCAAAATCAAATAAGATATATTCCATATATTTTAACATTTACGATGGATGAGCATTTTCAAAAGCTGTCTTTTTATGCATAACAAAGACATTGGCGCACATAAAACGCTTGACCAATGTGGCACATCAATTTCAATGCATGACTTTTAAGCCATAACGTGTGGCATCTATAGAGTCTACAGTACCTATTTAACTGTGTAATTAATTAGTCAAATTTGGTAAGTTTAACAAGAGGAAAACAAAAATCCCGAAGAATACAGAAACCTTTCTTTTATGAGATATTTGTAAAACTTTGATCCCAAATTTTAAATGGCTGCGTACATAAGAGAAGTTCGAACCACAACCTTATTTAAGTCAAAAGAGTTCTTTACCAACTTACCCGTGTAACCATTTTTAGCTCTTCAAATTTAGATCTTTTGGTTGAAATGTCTAGTGAGAAACGAAACGAAGGGTTGGAAATTGAGTGAAAAAGTAAGCAACGTCCCCTTTGAGAAGGAGCTTTCAGTGGGGTAGTAGATAATGCCGTTTCGTCAGGGGCTAATGTACTGACTGAGTCTGAGCCCCAACGCTATGACCACTCTCTGTTTCTATTTTGGACTCTAACAAGCGTGGTCCATGTGGGTTAGCTAGAAGTATGCAAAAGATGGAACCTTTTAGCTAACAAGAAGCCTCCAACCTCCATTTATAATTATACCTCACCCTAACTCTCTTTTTAATTGAATTTGTCTTTGATATTGACGGTTTGAATTTGGCCTAAAGTACCTCATTACAAGAAATATTGTTTAGATTTTATTTTTTAATATTATTACTTTGGTATTTGAGTTTTTAAATTTTCAAACTAAAATAATATTATTATGATAAATTAAATTGAAATGAAGATTTTTAAAATTTTGAATTATTTAAATTAATTTCAATTGGACATATTCCAAAGTAAATTAATAATATTTTCTATAGTTTAAGTTTTGAAAAAAATAGGCTCTTAAATTTCAGTTAAAAAATAATAAAATAAATGGGACGTAAACATGAAGTACTAATAAAATATTATTTATAAGACAATTTAACTAAATTATTATATTTGAACTAAAATTATTAATTCTAATTCAAATTAATAATTTATTATAACAATCTTAAGTTATTAATTATATTCCTAATCAAGTTTAAGAATTAAGTTAAATTATTACGTTAATGATATTTAGTTAATCTAAATTTGATATTCATAACCTGTATGTCTCTTCATTATTTTTTAACGAAAATTCATGAGAAAGTATTTTTGGAAAAAAATTGAAAATTAAGATTTTTTAATTTAAAAATTAAAAATTTCTTAAAATATAAAAATGTCAATATCTTTTATCTAAATTATTATTCCGAGTAACTGTCTTATGAGTACCAATGCACAATACCAATGGACTGTTATACCATTTGGGCTTAAAGTCGCTCCATCACTATTTCAAAGAACAATGACGAAGATCTGAGCCTATCTTCTACAATGCAATTATCTACATCGATGACATTCTCCTGTTCTCAAAAACCCCTGAGGAACATCAAGCCCTACTGCAACAATTCTTAGATCATACTAAAAAACATGGCATTATGTTTTCAACCTCAAAAAGTATCATTGACACAAAAGAAATTAAATTTCTAAGTATGCATTTCAAAGATAGATTATACCAGCCTGATCCATATATTGCACAAGAGCTGTTACAATTTCCTGATGAATATCTCACTGTGAAATAGATACTATAATTCCTCGGGATTGTTAATTATATCTGTGAGTTTATATCACACGTGGCTGCTTACACTTCATCCTTATCCAAATTACTGAAAAAGAATCCACTACCTTAGACATTAGAACAAACCAAGGCTGTCAAGCATCTAAAGTATCTTTGTCAAAATCCTCCACCTTTAAAGATTCCTGACATTAGACAACGCATCTTACAAACTGATGCTAGTGACAGTCACTGGGGTGTTGTGTTTATTGAAGAAATCAATGGCAATCGAAATTATTGTGGACATGCAAGTGGCCAGTTTAGCTCTTTTGAAGGCCACTACCATATCAGTTATAAAGAGATTCTCGCTATCAGAAGAGGTATCGAAAAGTTTGCTTTCCACCTCCCTATCTCATTCACCGTCCATACTATGTGAATGACTCTAGGCAGCTATGTACATTCAATCATCTCCAGTTTTGGCGTACTACTACAGATTGGCCTACATGAAGCACATCCTTAACAGAAGACTTACATTATTTCTTAGACCAATTAAATCAATCTCAAAGCTTGGCCCCTTTACCATATGTACATCTCTTTGGCCTTATTATAGAGATAATGCTCTTCTAACTCCTATTATAACTCCATCCATAAATCAGTGGACATCAGTAAATGATCGTGTTCTCCACATTCGAGCTGGCGACATTCCTTGTCCTACATATAGAAGATCCATGAATTCCGACCGACCATCTAGTCCTACACAAAAGTCCAATTATGTTTTCGGCCTATGGCCTCCCAATTGGGCTACCACTAATATCAACCACCTTGTTGAACAGATTGACAAAGAGATGGACTTGATAGATGAACTTGACGGTGGTACTACTCTCATTTTAACCTTTTAAAGTGGGACTCGACTTTTTAGGAGTTTGTTTTTGCTTTTGAATCGTTTGATGAAAAGAGAATCTTTATGGCTCATAAACCACTATTCAAGATTTAATCTTATCATCGTACTGTTTAATTTTAGTAAATTAGTTTAATTTTTCAAAGTAGCTTTGTTAAAGGTGTGATGATTATACCCTTAATGATTGTACTTTAAAGTTATTTTCTTTTTTTAAAGTTCTAATGAGTGTGTCTATTAAGAGATTTACTTTTCTACCCTTGCTTCGCCTATAAAAGCAAAGCTCCCCTTAGATGTAAGCAGGTTCTTCTTACATTGAAAATTAGTTTAATGAAGTTTGGTTTGAGTGTTTTCTATTCTCTCTAAGTTCTCCCTCTCCTGAAACTTGAAAGCTTCAAGTCTTAAGTAATGTTACTATCTGTCTTGATACAGAGACAAGTTTGTACTACACTTGTCTCTTCTGAGGATCTTGTATATCAGAAAGTCTAAGACAGTCTGTTACTACTTTTCAAACAATTCCGCTGTAAGATTAGAGTTTAACGGGGAAAAGAGTGTGGGTACTATTGCGACTATTGTTTCATAGGGAAGAAAGAGAGTTATGAAGGGAGTAAGGTTCCTAAGAGGAAAGCTGAAAGTTGTGTGACCGTAGAGAAAAGGGTTTTGTTGTCTCAACCATCATACCTGGAACTTACCAATAGTCACAAAGGTTTCCGTGTTGTTCCACAATAGTCTACTAGCTATCTCAGTAGCCTACAATCCGACTTTTGTTAGTCGATGATCTTCTCAAAGATGTTGTTTTAGCTAGTTGTTTGTCGTACTTTCCCTGTATGCCCTTCAGGGTCCCGATATGGTATCAAAGTCACAAGGTTTCGGCCTGGGTTGCCCCATGTCCCAAGTTCAAATCCCCGAAAGATAACGGGATACGACTTGGAGACCATTGCATCAATATGGCTAAGCATTGCGTCATTAGATTATGTGCAAGTGGAAGTCGTGGTGGTTGTTTAAGTGATTTGGTGCACTTCTACCTTTAAGGCGTCTTTTGTGTAGCTGACATTTATTTTGGTCTATGGTAGAAAAAAAGGTGCTTAATTTCTGTTTGGAGGACTTGAAAATCTTGAATTATAAACAAAGTCCTCCACACGAGGATAGTGCCTAAAAAGCCTGTTTTGTGTACATATGTAATCACTGAGAGCTACTAATTAGCTGTGTGCTTTGTTAATATGGCTTTTGAAAGGTAGGGAGACAGACTAGTTCAGCTGGATCAACAAATTAAAATTAAAATTAATAAATCAAAATTTAGATTAATCAAAATTTGAATAATTTTCAAAAAATTATATTAAATTCAAACCATTTACCTATTGCTAGTCCTACTAAAAGGCTTTTATATCTTTTGAGATAATGAGGAACATGACGTATATTATCTTACGATGGTGTCTAATTTTGAGAAACGTGGTTTAGAAAAAAATGGAAAAAATTTATTTTTAATTATAATACTTTTATGAAAATATGAGTTAAAGTCTAACGTTTCAGAATATTCAAAATAAATCTTAAATTTGCAGATTGTTTAATTTAAATTCTAAAATAGAGTTTTTTTGTTGAAATTAAGTTTATTAGAGTTAAGTTATATTATGTAGATGAAATCATGATTATAATTTTTAATTATAATTTAATACATATAGTTAGAATTAAAGATAATAACTTTAAGATTACTTTAAGTTTACGTGTATACACAATAATACGTGTATACCACGCGGCATAGTAAACTTGTGTCATGTTAGTGTGGTAAATAACAGATAAAAATATAATTTTCTTAAAATTTTCATTCATTTAATATTCAAATTAAATAGTCTGTAAATGTAACGAGTTTTTTTAACGCTTCAAAATGTTATAATCGGATCTTTATTTTAATGAAAATATTAAAATTAATGATACATATTTTGTATAAGAAAAACCTAATTCTTAGAGGGACAATTTTTAATTTTTTAACAATGTTGTTTAATATTTTATTTTTTAATTATTAAATATTTTTATTCAGTACGTAAGTTGTATTAATTACATCATATTAGAATTATTGAAAATCACTAACTGAATATTTATGTTTATTTACTTGAGGTTGAGGGCTTACAAAAAAGGCTTCAATCTTCTGCCACTATTAAGTCATAACTAAACAGAGCTTCTACAAAGTGGGCAGCTAGTTTTCTGGTTCAGCCA
>JANKOE010000015.1:129641-146302 GCA_026284465.1 Erythroxylum citrifolium | reverse complement strand
CGCGGGAGTATGTCTACTGTAGGCAAGTGAAGGATAGAGGTCGGGATCAGTTTGCGTCTGCATTAGTGTCTTATCAAATTGTGTTCCGCAATCACTGTATAACAATGCTTTGTATTTCTTCTGAGCCCATTGTGGTTCTATTGTTTTACTCATTGACTGATTTTACATATTCTTGGATGACTGTAATAATTGAAAATGGTTTATTATGAACATGGGTTTTTAGTTACTTACTGTTTAAAATTTACTGGTTTCTGATGTTGTGGTTTTAAATTATTGCAATGCCATGAGGATTATTAGTAGAAATGTTCTGGTGGTGCACCTTTATCGTGGGATACACGTCGGAGCGACCTCCGGATTTCCGTTGTGTACCCTACGATGAGGGGGTGCTACATTTTTCATGGGTGAAAAATAACTATGTACAAATCTTACCCAATGTAAAGGCTAGTTATGTTTATCCCAATCAAATTCTCCAATTACAACAAGCATACAAGTCAAAAACTCATTCCTTTTTTTACATTAATATACAATAGTTCAATATGCATTATGTAATGCACACTTACATTATCTAGCGTCTTAAGACTCTTAGAAACTCTCTAATATGCCCAAAAAATCTTTCCACAACTCATATGTAATCTATTTCTTCTCAAAACAAACTAAAAAATGTTGTTATAAAAAAATTAGCCACTATAATGATTAGTAACAATGACATTAGTCAATCAATGTTCCATATAAACTCAAGGTACATAATTTTTCACTTTTTTTTATACATTAACCTATATATTGCCAATGTGTCCAAAAATAGTACATTAGTCGACCACATTTATGTAATGGTTAACCAATATGTCTAAAAATATATTTCTAATAAATTTTTAAGTTTTGTAAAAATCAAATTGCATTCTTTTGACTAAAATTTTGATCCAAAATCATTCAAGAGTTCTCCTAATTTTATTTTAAAGACAGATATTTTCTTTAAAGAACAAAATAAAATTCCTCTCGATTATAAAAAGTTTTATGCATTATGTCCTACATGCAAATGATCATGCAATAATTGAGCCTATAATTTATTGAACTAATTAAAGTAAGGTTACAAAACAAATTGTAATGATTTGATTGAGTCTTGATATGCTTAATTCCTCTTTGTTCTTGGTTCATCTTGAATTGCACATATGATTTACTTTGCTCATTTTCTCTAATTATTGGCTATTCAATTGATTCATTTGCTTATTTTTCCCTTCTATTGAACTTAAATATTCATATTGTTATTCCCTAATGGCACCCAAGAGATATATAAATTTGGTGAAATCAAGATTTTGCCTTATGCTTAATACTTTTATGAAAAGGGCCACAAATTATCACAGCTGCAGTTATAAAATGAAAACAAATCGACTAAATTATAAAATAAAGAGTAAAGGAAGAGAAATGCAAACTAACTTATAGTGGTTCAGCAAACAATTCCTGCTTATGTAATAATGAGTAAAGGAAGAGAAATACAAACCAACTTATAGTGGTTCAACAAACAATTCCTACTTACGTCCACTCCCAAGAGTGATATTGGATTTCCAATATAGATCTTATTTTAACTCTAAGAATACCCTTTTTACGATCTTTTATTTTTGTAAAGAGCAGCCTCCTTTTCAATCTTTCTTCAAGATAAAGAGGAACACCAAATCACTTTTGATAATCACAATACAATAATCTCAAAGCCATCAACCAACTTACAACTCAAAAATTGCTCACTTTTACACAATAATAATAACAAAAAGTCTCACTCACTCAAAATGAGATAATGAAGGCTCGAGTGGTTGAAAAATACTTAGAAATATGTGTATAGTACACTCAAAAGCTTCTTGATGCTAAATATAATGAGAAAACCCCAATTTATAGAATCTTGTAGCCTAAAATAATCGTTGGGCAAGAACTAGCTGTTATAATAACTATATTCGATGTACTAATCGATCAGTGCAATATTGGTCGACCAATACGCATTAAAGGCTCCATATTCACTAGTCATTGGAATATTTACCGACCAATACATCAACCAATATTGCCATAAACTTTCGGTACATCAAATTTAACAACTTCAACCTATATTGATTAACCACTGACAAATAAAGGTTGACTAATCACACAAAAATCATGATTTTAACAATTTCAAAAGCTCAAAACTAATTTATTTAATCTAAATATGATTACAACAATTCCTAAAATGTTCCCTAACATTTATTTGAAAGATTAAGAGGATTTTATATTAAAATCAAAAGCTTCAATGCCTCTTGATGAATATAAAGACTTATGCAATGCAAAAAAAATGTTTATGCATGGTAAGCCTCTTAGATTTTCAAAGATGATCAAAATAAGATTATAATAAGTAATACATGAAATAATCTTGATATGTATTCATCTATTACTTGACTTGATCACGATCTTGAAGATTACAAAACATCATTTTATTCTCATATTCCTTCTTATAAACAACACTAAAAGAAGTTGTTGTTAGTATTTATATTTTTTTCTCATTGAAACTTTGATTAGAACCTCCACTAGTTCAACACACATGTTGATTGATTCCATTATAGTACAGCTATTAATATCATCAAAAATAAATTCATTAATAGCAATATATTTTGTTATCTTCAAAATCATGGAGTTAAGACCTCATTTAGTCAACAATAAGATTTAATAATTGAAGAACAAAAAAAAGAAATATCCAATATGAGCATAAACATACAAACAATTACTATAAGGAGTTGTTAAAAAGGTAATGAAGTTCTTATCTTTCACACCAAGTTATGCATGTGCTTATAACTTATAATTAATATAATCTAAGAGACTAACTGGTTAATTAAGCCAACTATCCTTTTTTATATGACATGAGGTTGTTAATTAGTAGGCTAAAGTCATAACATGTATCTCATGGATTAATATCGCTTTAGTCCTACTAAGATGTTCCATAATACGTTAAGAATTGTTATTTCAAGATTTTGAGAATAATTTCCTAAGTCAATTTGATGTAGAAGAAATAAACTAATAAGGTTCCAAGGTATTACTTTCATCTGTAACACTAGATGAAGGGAAAAAAGAGTCATATAAACTAAAAATTCATGTATGAATATGAATTATATCTCAAATCAAGTCTTAACTCTGGCCTCTTGTATAATAATAGTCCATAGCCGACCCTCTTTTCATTATTCCATTATTAAGCTTATATTTGTCTATTGTTTGTTTAGTTATAAGAGATAAGATTTGTCGGGTTAATTTTTAGGGATCGAAGTTCGATTGTGCCCGAACTCGACTTTAATTTTCTTTTTTTATTTTAAAATTTGAAAAATAACATCATTTTTGTTTTTCCTAAAAGCTTTTGGCTTGAAGCTAGATTTTAAAAAATATATATATATGAGTACACTCCAGTGGTCGATCAAACTGGGCATGACTTGTTGACTTAAAACCAGACTACCCCAGACTAGGACTTAATTGCCAAGATTAGTTAATCTTTACAATTTTCGTATCTATATATATATATATATATTGGTTGTCCACGAGGTATCTTAGGAAGGTCCCAATTATGAAACGACACCTTTAAATCATCCATACCTAGGGTAATTCTCGTTAGAACCAGGTAGGTCCCTTGCGAGAGGCAAAGCTATATCTGTACATTTATGTGGCCTCTATAAAAATTACAATTTACAAGAAAACCGAACTCGCCCTTAGTAAATGTTATTCACATGTAGCAAAATTAGTTCACTGCACCGAACAAAATATCAAGGCTAGGCCCATTCCAAACAGGATCAGGTTAACATAACAGAACTGAAGTGTGGTGGGGTCTAACTTTGGTTAAGGCTTTTATGTTGTATCGTCCTTCCAACTTTACATGGTTGAGCATTTACACTTGTACACTAAAACATTCTCTGGTTCTTTAAGATGGTCTGAAATCCATGTGCAAGTGCACAGGATTGCTTTCATGCAAGATTAATGATTTTTCCTTTGATAAGTGAGTTTTGAAAATTCAATCTCATATCATTTTCCGTGAGCTGTTTGGTTCTCTTGTCAAAGGCTGTTGGTCCCCAGTAATCATTTCCAATATCTGCATTCAAGGGCGGTTAAGTTTTATCTCTTGGTTTATTTCATGATGAAGTCTCAAATAGCAGTAGCAAGTGGTCTTCTTTTACTCAAACATTGATGTGATTATGATTGAAGGATATGAATTATTCGGTGAGGACAACCCATTATACTGAAAAGTCATACTTGATGATGAAATGGCTTTTCCCCAATGGGATCTAATGTCAGCACCGTCAACCTCTTCATTACATCTTTAAATGCCCTTTACCATAGTTTACCTAAACTTTGGACCAGAAATCAAATGCTGCCCTGCATATATAAGGTTGATTAGGGAGGAGTAGGGTCAGTGAGTAATAATATACAGACAGGGTAAGTCTTCAGTCCATTCATTGCTTCTGTTACAGAGCTGTCCTTTCTTTCTCTCGTTTTATAGTTTTTTGCCATCTTTTGTAAAGCAAAAACCTTTCTTTCGTTTTCCAAAGTGCTAGTATTTATCATTTTGCTACATCTTATTTGTAATAAATTGGAACTTTGCATAGATGAGTTAAAACATATGTCCTACAGCTTTGGGACTCCAGAAAATGACTGCCATTATAAAAAGGTCAGTTTTTTTATGAAGGATCCATAATACTTATAAAGCATAGCAGAAACTCTAACCTAGAATGGGACATGTATGGAGGAAGAACTTACCTTTCTGTTCTGGTTTGGAGTTGGAGACTGCATATAGGACTACGTCTTAAGAGGACACTTGCATTAATTAATGATGTCTTTGCAAGATCTGGACTTCAGGATATATTCACCAAGAATTTGCTGCTTGGTAAAGATATTCGATAGCATAATCCAATCACGACCTCACTTTGAGTTGATAGGAGAATTTAACTAAATGAAAATCTGTCATATTCGGCTTGACAAAATTTGTCGGTTGGGCCACACCATGGCTGCTTGTCGTGTTAAATCAGAAGATTGGAAGTCACAGCAAACCCTGAATTTGTTTAAACACAGGCAAACTAGCAAATATATTTGTAATGCACAGTTGCATGGGCAGATGAGAATTTGCCAATTTTATATTTCAGACAGACAGCCTGTCTTGCTACTATCATGGTATGGCTAACAGTCACAATTTCCAAGGACCTACAACGTTTTTACTCTTCTGTCCTTCCACTTTGCACCGCCTTCTATGCAGCTCAAAAGATGTGGTTGAACAGTTGAAAGACCAATGCCTAGCCTCTCAGTCAGTCTACTTGCATAGAAAAGACTGACACTTTTTATCGAGGCCATCAGTCACTCTCTTACAGCATCTATTGCTGAGTCTTGGCATCCACTTGTTACATGGGGAAGGAATTGGTTTTAATACTTTAAAGTTTCCTAGTTGATTTCTTGTTTTCAAAACTTCCCCTGTTAATTATACAGAACTTGAGAGCATCAGATTGACACTTGCAATAGATTTTATGAGCAGACATTCCAAAATGAGAGCTCGAGAAAGTTTCCCATCTTCAAGGAAGAACAACGCCATATGGAAGCAGTAATAGCATCAACGTGAGGTATCCCATCATTCCACATGTTTAAGATTTTCAGTAAAGAATATAAAGATGCAGGATAAGACCTCGTGTGGTGTAGCTAGTTAATTCCATTTCTGCACTGAAGCATGTTTTGAACCGTCGTATATATCGGCGACATTATTTGTTTATGCTTAATGAGTAGCTTTTAACATTTCTAGAGGTTTGCCGTTTTTCATTCATACTGTTCGTCTGGATCCTTCAATGTTCAATCTACTTCAACTCTGTTCAAGGGCTCGTTCTCATTTCACTGGACTGCAAGTTCTCTAGCTAAATCTTTGTCTCTTGGAGGTGCTTTAGTTTGTAGAGGAGAACAAAAAGGTCTTTCCATGTGGTACTATAACTTATTTTTGGTGGCATATGTCACATGGAACTTTCTGGTTCTGGGTACTCATCAGTTACAATCTTCACAAAGGCAAGTGCTTCTTCAGTTAAGAAAGCATTTAGAATACCCTAATCAGCTACAGAGTTGGGATGATCGCGGCACAGACTCTTGCTATTTATCATCATCCACACAACTAAATGTGACTTGCCAGGACAATTTTGTCACTGAACTCGTAATCATGGGAGATAAGCCAGCCAAGCTCGACAATTTTGTTGGATTTGCAATTCCCAATCAAACATTATCAGAGAGTTTCTCTATGGATTCTTTTGTTGCTACTCTTGCACGGCTAACTAGCTTGAAAGTCCTCCGACTTGAGGCCCTCGGCATTTGGGGACCGTTGCCTGACAAAATTCATAGGTTGTCTTCACTTGAGCATTTGGATTTGAGTTCAAATTATCTATTTGGCTCAATCCCTCCCAAGATATCAACACTGACGAAGCTTCAAACTTTAATTCTAGATCACAATTACTTCAACGACACTGTTCCTCAGTGGTTTGATTCATTATCTAATTTGAAAATTCTAAGTTTGAAGAACAATCACTTGAAAGGTTCATTTCCATCTTCAGTACAAAGGATTGCTACTCTTACTGATCTTGTGTTGTCTGGCAATAAGATATCAGGCAATGTGCCAAGTCTCAGTACATTAAGCAGCCTGAAGGTGCTGGATTTAAGTGGGAACAACTTAGATTCTGATCTTCCTTCTATGCCAAAAGGATTGGCCATGGCCTTCCTTAGCAACAACTCTTTCTCAGGTGACATTCCCCATCAATATGGCCAGCTTGGTCAACTCCAACACCTAGATATGTCATTCAATGGACTCACTGGAACTCCTCCTGCTACACTTTTTTCATTACCAAACATCAGTTACTTGAATTTAGCATCGAATATGTTGAGTGGCGTACTTCCAGTCCATCTGAGCTGTGGCAGCAAACTTCAGTCTGTTGACATATCCAATAACAGGTTAACTGGTAGCTTGCCTCATTGCTTAAGTTCACTATTGGATGAGAAAGTTGTAAAGATTGGTGGGAATTGCTTATCTGTTGATTTACCCCATCAACATGGAGACTCATTTTGTGTAGAAATTCCTGTGAAAAGGAAACAATCTGGAGGAAAAGCTGTAGGAATATTAGTTGGAATGATTGCTGGTATACTTGTTGCAGTGATGCTTCTGGCATTTTGCCTTTTCATTCTGTGCAGAAGATTTTGCCCACGAGGGCTCTCAGAACAGCATCTACTGCAGAAGGGAGTGCAAGATCACTCAGCTGCAGGCTTCTCCTCTGAACTCCTCACCAATGCAAGTATGTCAAATACACAAACTAGACTTTTGGCAAATAAGCACAAATTTTGGGAACTTGACTTTCAATATGTCATTTTCTTGTACTAACTTCTCTTTTCACTTCAGGATTTGCTTCCCAAGCTGCAAAATTAGGTCCACAAGGTCTCCCACCTTGTCGGTCATTTACTCTAGAAGAGATAAAAGAAGCTACAAACAACTTTGACAGCTCTACCGTGTTGGGGGAAGGTTCTAACGGGACGGTATTATCTAGAACTTTCAAAATGTTAAACTACATGTTTTCCTGTAGAATACTTTGTAGAAACAACCTTAGACTACTGTTAATCAATGCATGCTGCAACTTTAACTAGAGATTAAAACGAGAAGGTTATAGGGAAAGAAAACAACAAAAAAAAATCTTTATCCAAGCATTCTAAATCACGCACTTATCAGAATTTGCTCTTTGACATAGAGTTCATAGTAGTCTGCTTTTCGATCTGCAATTTTGCGGTTCATATATGCCAGGAATGTTTTCGCTGACTGCTTCTGTTTGGAAATCAATTGCTTGCTGGAGGATCATGTTTTGTAACCTGCTGGTTAAAATGGATTAGTCTCATAAACAACAGAAAATTTGTTGCCAGCGAGTTGCTCGTGTTACATTTACCATTGTTTTGAGATAATTTTCCCATGGAAAACTCCCTAAATGCCATTATTATGGTTTTCCGGTGTTGACATTTTCATGATAATGGGACTCAGAACTAGACTCTGTCTTGTTACTTACGACAGGACTAGTGTTCCTACTAGAAAAGGTTTATTTTTTGCAGCCAGCAGATGTCTGATTATCATCAACTGCATCAATTATCCAGAATCGCAAAAATAAGGGTAGTGTCCTAATCCTCATGAAAAATTTGGAAACCTTTTCCTTTTTTCTGTTTTTCAGCTTTACAAGGGAAGATTAGAGAATGGAACTCAAGTTACAATAAGGTGCCTCCCCTCATCAAAGAAATTTTCAATTAGGAATCTCAAACTCAGAATGGATTTGCTTGCGAAGCTGCGCCATCCACACTTGGTTTGCTTGTTGGGGCACTGCATTGATGGTGGACAAGATGATTACAGAGTAAACAAAGTCTTTCTCATATATGAGTATGTCTCAAATGGCAATTTTCGTGCTCATATTCGCGGTAATCTTTCCAACAACCTTTGATCAGCAAGCTTTTGCATCCAGTGAAACAACACCGAAGTTAACTTTGAAATTTCTTCATTTAACTCATGGCATTCATGCTAAGTACAGCTATGTATGTGCAGGGGACAATACTGCAAGAGCATTAAATTGGCCAGAGAGATTGGCAGCACTTACCAGTGTTGCCAAGGCTGTGCACTTTCTGCATACTGGAATAATTCCTGGTTTCTTTAACAATAGGTTGAAGACAAACAATATCTTGCTCAATGAGCATGGGATGGCAAAGTTGAGCGATTATGGGCTGTCCATCATATCTGATGAAACAGGAAATTGTGGGGTAAGTCTCGTTGTTTTATTGATCTATCAATATGACACTTTCAGGTCTGAAGTTTCTGATGAATTGGGTTATTTATATTCAGGAAGATGGGAGTGCTCTTAAATCACTGTAAGTGTCTCATCTTTCATCATGCAGTTGTTACTAACGCTTCAAGTTTGACATATTTAGTTGACACACAAATAGCTTAATAATTTTAACTCATGTTCAGGCAAATGAATGCATTAGAGGATGATGTTTATAGCTTTGGGTTCATACTACTTGAATCAATTGCTGGTCCCATGATGGCTACTAAGAGAGACAAGCTTCTGCTGGATGAACTGGTATGTTTTGGAATCCTTAGCTAGAGCAGATTATTTCAGAAGGTTGCCTGAAAATTGCCACATTCAGCAGAAATAGTTACTCATCTTCTTAGCTGTTATATCACCTGAAAACATAGTCTTAGAGGTTTGAAGGTGCTGATTTTGACATCTTATGAATTCTAATATCGAGATTTGTGATAATGCAGGCATCCTGCAACACTCCAGAAAGCCGTAGAAAATTAGTAGACCCTCTTGTGCTACAAACTAGCTCTCAGGAATCTTTATCAATTGTTATAACTATAGCAACGAAGTGTGTTTGCTCTGAGTCATGGAATCGTCCATCATTCGAAGACATCCTCTGGAACCTGCAGTACGCAGCTCAGGTCCAGGGTACGACAGACGGTGAACACAGGAATGATCAGTTTAGTCCATAGCTACTATTAAATTGTCTGTAACCTGAAAAACATTTTTCACTTTTAGGTAGCTGATATTGCCTGTGTCTAAAGATAAAAATGTTCATTTATCTTCCATTTTTCGGCCTTCTAATGGAATTATAACATAATAGAAAGAAAGAAAGGCATTTTCTGCCCAGGGAGAGATTTCTAAGGTGAACTGTAATAAATCAAATTTGTGTTGATTCATTTGCAGTTTTTCAATGTATAGCATTAAAGTTGCCACCTTTATTTATGCTACCATTAAGCTCGGATCTCCCGTAAAACAAAATTGTTAATTTTCTTATCTTTGAATTACTGGACAATAATTTTGGTTAAACACAAACAATAGAACGAACCATAGAGCTTGTAAGTTGTAACCTGTTCAAGGACCAAGTGGAGACACAGATCCGCCACCGTCAGAACTCAGAAGGATGTCTGCTAACCTGAGGAGCGAAAAAAAAACCGATACTTCAAGCACAGTGTGGATGAGAAGCACAAGATGGTATGTGCACAACAGGATCTCATATCTCCATATCCCAAATGGTAATCCTAATCCCCATACTCGTCAGTCGTCACTACACACTACCAGAGCCCCATCAGCCATTAACATCATCATCTACACTAAAAAACACAGCTTTAGGAGTTGTCTTATTGACACGCACAAGTGTTGAGTGTGAAGCTGCAGTAACAGGGTGTCTCTACCAGGGCAGTGCATGGAGCTTTGAGAAGAAGACAAAGGTTGATGGTGGGCATTGAACCATTGCGCTTGTGCTGCTAATCAAAAGTAGGGGGCGGCGGTTTTGTCGCAAGTGCTTTGCATGCAACATCATACATGTCTGGTCTGGTCAATGGTTTTGAGGGGAGTGGGGCCCACTATATTAGTATCTAAATCGGCACGACAAAGTGGACAGCTGGCAAGTCGTTTCGGCATCGTTAGTATCGAAGCTCATTCACTAGCTCCACAGTCCTCACGGCTCAATCACTGAGAGTGATTACCGGCGATAACTGCCTTCCTCCTCCGATTCTCACTCGCGGTCCACTGAGATCCGCAAGAACGGTACCATGGCTGAACGAGCGCCAGAAATGGCCGGTATGTCCTCATATTTCGCCGCCTTTTGAACTCTAGATCTTGTAATTTGTTTTTTGTTATTTCTGGTTTTGTTAGATAACCTTATTAGGATTTTAGAATGATAATCGTTCTATTGTCTGTAATTGATAAAAATCGCATTTGGCGGTACTTAGGCAAGGAATCTTTGAGTGGATCTAGTTCGAATTTGTGGTTGGCTTCTAATCCCAGCAAGAGATGGGCCGAGGTTTTCTTCCTTTGCTATACTCCGTTTTGGCTCACTCTATGTTTGGGCATTGTTGTTCCTTACAAGCTCTACGAGGTAATCAAACCATTGTTTTGCGTTTAGCTGATAAAAATATTTTATCTAGAATTATTGTTCGAGTAATAATGCCAATCAGTCTATATATGATCTATTTGCTTGGATTTTTGGTATTTGATTCGTTAATGTATAGTTTTTATGTCTTTAGTTGACTTGACTGGAACAAGTAAATGGTCCACTTGTAGTTCTGGTGATTTAGTTCGTTAACATGCTGCCGATTTTCGGTGTTCCAGGGAAATGGGATTGTATGATGTTGTAGAATTAGCTAAACAAGTTGAGGCTTGGATTTATCTTCTACAAAATAGGATCAGCTGATCTTTCATCTATGCATTCTTTTGTCAAATGTTGGGAATTTTCTTAAGAGTATATTGAAATTGTGAATGAGGAATTTCCAGTCTCTGATTTACTTTCGTTCTCTCTGAACATACAAATGTGCACAGTGCGCAATCACATTTGCAATACATAACTTTGTTCTGAACACATCTTTATTGAAAATTTACAGAGGTTTACAGAACTGGAATACTTCCTACTGGCTTTAGTTTCAGCAGCTCCTTCATTCTTAATACCTGCTTTATGGGTTGGAAAGGTTAGGTTCTTCATTATGCTATATAATCTTTTTATTTCTTTCTGAGAACTTTTTGTACTCTCTCCTAAATTTTCCCTTGTATGTCCTTATTTCTTTTTGTGTTTAATTATCCTTGCTGTTTTTTTTTAATTTCCTTTGGATTTTTCACAGGCTGATAGAAGCTTGTCTTGGAAAGATCGCTATTGGGTTAAGGTAAGTGCTTTTCCCTTATTAGACTTTCGCATCATTGTGCAAAGAGGTTGTCCAGCCATCCAGAATATTGGTCTTGCATCCTTTGACTGATACTTGATGTGGTTTTACATATTAAGCTATTCAGAAGTGCCATACCTTATTTTGTTCAAATAGCATTTGGTGGTTCAAACATTTCCATAAGCTTACATTTAATATTTCGCAATTATTAGCACTCACGTTCTACTTATTTGCCAAATCGATAATCTCCCAGTTTTTGGATAAGATTAAGGTTATTGTAAAGGTTGCAAAAATGGATAAGAAATTGGATGACACATTGTTATGCTACTTTTCTTCTCGTCAATTTTGAATTGGTTGTTACGAATATTAATTTCTTACTAATTGGTTGTTGTGAATGTTAGTTTCTGAACACGTTTATTAGATATTAGGAAATTTCAGTTTTAAGAAAAAAGAAATATAAGTTCTTAGCCTGAACTGTGAATTTTCTTTGTGGCAGGCCAGTCTATGGATAATCATCTTTAGCTATGTTGGAAATTACTTTTGGACTCACTATTTCTTCTCAGTTCTGGGGGCTTCTTACACATTTCCATCTTGGAAGATGAACAATGTGAGCTACAAAGCATGAAAGTTTTATTAACCCAGTCGTTCTAAGTTGAACTCACTTCATTTAATTGTCATTTGTAGGTGCCACATACAACTTTCCTAATGACACATGTTTGCTTCCTGTTCTACCATGTCTCCTCAAACATGACCCTACGAAGATTACGGCATACCATTTCTCACTTGCCGGATAAAATTCGGTGGGCTACTGAGGCAGCTTGGATTTTGGCCCTCGCGTACTTCATTGCATATCTGGAGACAATAGCCATAGCTAATGTATGTGGTAGCATGTACATGTCTGTTAACCTTATCACTGCTTGACCCATATATGGATTGACCATTGGGCATAACATTTGGAGCATTTGCAGTTCCCTTACTATGATTTTGTGGACCGCGATGCAATGTACCAAATTGGATGCTTATTTTATGCCATATACTTCCTTGTGAGCTTCCCAATGTTTCTGAGGTAAGTACGAAACCCACAAGTAATTTGCTTGTTTCCAAAGAGATCTTGCATTGCGAACCTGCAGTCATATGTTTGTTGTTATCAGAGTGTTCTAACTCTTGTATTGGGATTTATTGTGTGCAGGATTGATGAGAAAGCTAGCGACTCATGGGACTTGCCAAGAGTGGCTATTGACGCTCTAGGTGCTGCCATGCTAGTTACTATAATACTTGATTTGTGGCGCATCTTTCTGGGCCCTATTGTTCCTCTTCCAACTGGGAAAGAATGTTTGCAGCCAGGCCTGGTCTGGTTTCCTGGACACGCCAAATGATCTTTTTTGACAACTTCATTGCAGAATGGTGACTTGATTCGAGTGTCGGTCGGTAGAGCAAGAACCAACTGAGAGAGCTTGTCATTGACATTGTAACAACAGCACTAGATGTTCTTCCTATTAGATCGCTGTTTTGTTCTTTATGAGATTTTAACGGCGGCATTCCACTGATCAAGCAGTCTTTAAAGTCCTTTTTCTTACATGGCTCTGATCGTTTCAGACTGTAACTAGACTGGGAGCAGATCTGCTGCTTCCGAATTGCTGTGTTCTGCTGTGCCTTTAAAATCTTAGCCATAAAATTTATTGTAATAGATGGCTGGGATTTATTCAAGCACAATGGGTACGGCAATTCGAGAACAGAAAATCTGTTTCCAATTAGACTTCACCAAAGAGAATGTTATCTAGTATCTAGTCTAGGCACAAACCCTATGATAAAAGTATGACATTCGAAAATTAAGGTATAATAAGAGACAGATTGATGGACTTAAAATACTATAAATAGGTTTCTATTGAGTGATAGTTTCCCGTGATTTATGTAGGGTTGTTAATTTTGGCTTAGATTGATCAGGTCATTGACAGGCTATGGGCCAAAAATGGTCGGCCTGATTATAACTTAAAAAACGTCATTTTTGACGTTTAAAAAAAAGTGGGATGGGTTTGTCAACAGGCTATGGGTCGGTCAGCTTATGGTCGGGTCGGACTATAGGCCGGTTAGTCTCAACCCGTAGGGTCATAAGTCACTTAGCCCGTGGTCAGGGCAAGTCGGGCCAGGAGCAGGCATTGACATCCCTAGATTTTTGTGACAATTTTAACTAGTGTTGCGCTTGAATTAATGGTTGTTCGATTGCATTGCAAAATAAATATATAGTTATAAAGCCAAAAGTAGCATTACAAAGTTGCTAAATTGAACTTCAGATCTTATAATATTTATACAACAATTATAATTCACTTAGAATTAATACATTAGGATTCACAGACAAGTTTTTAAATATATAAAATATATTGCCATCCTCTTATTGATAGTTGCATAAGATTCATACACTAGTTTTCTAAGCATATTTTAGGCCTAAATAAAATATAATTTCCTTTTAATTTTTCTTTTCATTTTAATAATTATTATTTATAATTTTTAATATTATTGAATTATCATGTAAGTTTTAATATCATATTCAATTAATTTTAATATATTTTTCTACTCAAAAGTGAAATAAAAAATTTTCAATTATCATATGACATTTTTTCTTTAAATTATGAAGGGCCATACCCATAGGCATAAAAGTATTAAAAGATTAGACTATTTGTATAAATAAGTTGCTATTAAGTAATAATTTTATAATGATTTGCGTTACAATTTTTCGAAAGTCTTTCACTTGAATTAATATTTGGTAGAATTTATTGTAAAATAAATATATTATTATAATTCTAAAATTAGCACTATAAAGTTGCTAATCGAACTTCAAAAATTATAATATCTTATGCAAAAATTGTGAATTGACTTCAAACATTTTAAAATATATTTTGTATAACGTTATTTAATTATCATATTATTTATTTTATTATTATTTCTCGTGTATTTGTATTAAAATTAATATAATATTAAAATTTTACACTTTGTCTTAGATTTCTAGATGCACGAAAAGCTAACAGAACATAAAAAATGAAGTTATGTAAAATAGAAAATAGAAAATAGGATAGATACTAATTTTTAAAATGTAAATATTAAAATAATAAAAGATAAATTTATAAAGTATTCAACGTCTTTAACCTAAATTTTAATATTACAATATATAGATAGCTAAACTCTAAATTGTCCACGTATCTGATGCCTTAGTGTTAGATCCTAAGTACTAACCATGGAATCGTGCAAGTATTGACAAGCTTTAATTAATGTTTGATGCTCGGGACAACATAATAAGATAAAAATTGGCGAGTAGGCAAAGAAAATGAGTATTGTCGATAAGTTGACATTCATTGGTGCCTTTAGTATAAATCTTCAGCGAGATGCAAAATTCAGATGTGAGAGCAAAAGGTAGTTTAAGATGGATCTTGGTTGAAGGATAATTAGATCACAAGCATGAAAGAGACATATGAGAACTTTAAGGAATTAATGTATGCTCAAATAAACAAACCATAACTATTGGACTTGACACGAGTGAGTGTTAGATAAAACCAATATGTTATGAAAAACTTTAGGCTTGCATGACTCATCATCGTGGATAGAGATAAAAGGAGATGTTAGATGATATGATGGATAAAATCGTAATAACTATACATCAACTTTGAGAGATAAAGAACATTTGAGATGATCATTTGAAGATAGTGGAGTTATTTATGAATATAGATGTATCTTTCCTAATTAAATATAATATTTTATCTTATTAGTTATGATATAGCTAAATCTTATCAGATAGTGTCCTATTTAGATAAGTGTCATCTAATTGGTTAATGTGATGTAATATGATAAAGATATAAGTGATGTAGTTAGTTCAGTTCAATTAGAAATATGAGCTATAAAGTCTGAGATGCTTATAAATAGCTTATTCGAGTCTATCTCCTGAAAGAGAGATAGAGGAGAAGGAAATACATTGAGAGAGAACATTCCTTTATATACTTCTAGAGGAGTAATAAATGTTGATTTTTACTATAACTCTTGTGTGCTTATTATTCTTATGGTTATTTAATAATTTCGTAATATTCTTACTTGAGTATGTAATTTAAACACTTTAAGCTTTTGTTTGGATCGAAGGAAAGCAAAAGAAAGGAAATGAAGAGAAATGTAATTCTCTTGCTTTCCATTGTTTGGACAAAATTAAGGTAAGGGAAAGTAAGAGAATGTAGGAGAATATAAGTGAAATTTGCTCCAAATACATTTTCCACTAAATTGGTGGGAAAGGAGGAGAAATGGAAGAGAAGATAACCTTATCTTTTGGAAATTACCATTATATCCTTATTTAACTAAACAAAAATGACATTCTCAGCCACAACACAACTCCCGCAGATTATTGTTATATATACTTATTATTATAAATCTTAATAATATAATACAAACAGTTTATTATTAATATTAGTATTATTATTAATATTAAATTCTTTATTATTATTATTGTTATTAGTATTATTATTAAAAATGTTTATTATTATTCATATCATTATTAAATTCCTTATTCTTAGAAAGTGTATTTATTGTTATTGTTATTATTATTATTACACGTAAATTTGTTAATTAATTTAATTTTCATTATTATAATTGCTATTAAATATGATTATTAAATTTCTTCTGTTTATTATTAAATTTATTGTAGAGTATTTGTTAAATTTATTATTATTATTATTATTAAATTCCTTATTAATATTAGAAGTTGATAATAATAATAATAATTAATTATTATTATTGTTGTTGTTATTATTATTATTATTAAATTTTTTATATTTAGTGTATGTATGTATGTATTTATTTGTTTATTTATTTGTAAGTATTCTCAAATGGCTTTATATAACAAAAGTAAATATATATTTTTATCCTTATTGTTATTAAGAACAAAATTAACAATAATAACGAATTTAATGATATTATTTAATATAATTAATTAATTAATAAGTTC
>JANKOE010000012.1:0-11764 GCA_026284465.1 Erythroxylum citrifolium | reverse complement strand
ATTTGTTCCAAACAGTGTAATTGAATTCAATTCTAATATTACTGGA
This sequence comes from Erythroxylum citrifolium, assembly GCA_026284465.1. Classification (NCBI taxonomy): domain Eukaryota; kingdom Viridiplantae; phylum Streptophyta; class Magnoliopsida; order Malpighiales; family Erythroxylaceae; genus Erythroxylum; species Erythroxylum citrifolium. Next base: position 11,718 of record JANKOE010000012.1, on the reverse strand, counting down.
TTTGTTCCAAACAGTGTAATTGAATTCAATTATAATATTACTGGATTTGTTCCAAATACTGTAAATTGAATTCAATTCCACTTTCATTAATGTAATTGAATCCAATTCGTTCATGAATTCAATTCACTTTGTTCCAAACAGCCCGTAAGAGTAAATTTAAGTGCTCAAAATAAATGGAAACCTAAAGGTCACATGCATAAAAGATCAGATGAAAAATAAAGTGTGCATGGCTATCATTGAAGTAGGCCACGATCGTGGCCGAAGGCATGACAAATGATGCATAAGTGAGTTCTTCACTTATGTACACCCGAACTAACAAGTTAAAATACACTCAAGTGAGAGGATAAGAGGTCCAGAAGTGTTCTGGAGATAGAGAGAAGTGGTCTTGAGTCTTATTTATGCAATTTATGCAATTGTTGCATGAATCTAATTGCATGCAACATAATCTTAATCTATCTCTCTATTTGAGCATCTACTTGAACTCATCTTATTTAGTGTTCTAACCACCCTTACACACTGCTTTTTCTTCATCTTTGCATGTTCTTGAGTGATCAAGGAAGGTGTTTGGTGTTTGCTACAACCCAAACAAGGAGAAGATTAAAGAAAGGAGTAGCATTATCAAAGGTACATATGCTGAAATCTCATGTTATTATAATCTGTGTATGCATACATCTAAGATTTTGGATTTTTGGAATGTCGTGGGCTTAGAATTTAGATTCTGACACTTTCGCTACCTTGTTGTGCATGTGATGCATAAATCCATAGCTCCCTAACAGTGATATCAAATCCATCTATGCATGTATTTGATGTTGTATTGAGCATGCTCAAACTGTTTGCTGGGTTGTGACTAACATACATGTTGCTTTGGAAAATTTTGCATAAATTGTAGGATTTTTTTTCTGATTTTCTTCCACAAAAATGTTTATAAGGTGATATATTATGTTTATGTCAAAGGAAATTGCAATTTAGTGTCATTTGCTATTTTATTTTGAATTAATATCTAGTTTGTTCACATGTTGGTTTCTAGAAATTTCTGAAAAACTGAATGCATGTGCTATTTTGAAAATTTTGTAATAATTCTAGAAATTTTTTTCTCTCTCACATAAATGTTTATAAGGAGTTATATTATGTTTATATCAAAAGAAATGGCAATTGAATGCCATTTTCTATTTGATTATGAATTTAGTTTCAGCTTGATGCATGTATAAAGTTCTGCGAAATTCTGGAAATCTGATGAACATGCATGCTTGTAAATTCCATATAAATTTTTATAAAAATTGTTTTTATGAGTTTTCTGCATAGACATGCAATATAAGATGTTGCCACATGTATGAGATGTATGAAACTTGTTGTTAAAGTGATTATCTTATGCATGCATGATGTAGAGTATGACTAGTGTTAGAAGTAATATGACAAGTGTCAAAGACATATGATGTGCTAGCTGATTCCACTAAGTTAATAAATATTTCCTAATAATTAGTTTCTGGAACTGTTTATTAGGCACATTTAGAATGTGTATAAGACTGTAGAATTTTTTTAGAATTAATTGAATTTGATTCAATTAATAAATCAAGTCAAAGTCAACGTTGGTAAGCTTTTTGAAAGCTGATGGAGTTGACTTGTTTAATGACTTATGTGTATGTGGTTCGGTTATAAGACCTTAATTTTTTTATGAGATAAGAAATGTATTATTTTGATGCTAGTAGCATGTGCTTGAAATTAGGATTCTAGAAAATTTTCAGACATCGAATTGGCCTCTTTAGTATTCAGTAGGTTAACTCATTTATCTTAATGATTTTGGCCGTCAAGATATTTTTTGGATTGAGTCGAAATTGTCTTGATAAATTAGAGATGACCTAGGGATGTTTTAGATGACTAATTGACGTTCGGGAATTTTGGAAAGCCCAAGGATTAATTTAGAATTAATTCAAGTATAGCATAGCATTTCTAGTGTGACCAGAAAAAGACATGTGTACTAGAATTAAAATGTTTAATTTGGACATCAAAACAATTGAATTTTAGGGTTCCTAATCGAATCACATTCATAATTCAAATTAGTTGAGACTAACATTAGTACCCGATTCACTTCAAGAGTTGAATCAAATCACAAACTTTTGATGCATAGTCAAGTCATAACCTAAATTAAACCTCCTTTGTGTGATACATGCATTAGATGCATTTTAAGTGTGGTTATGGACATAGGCTCAATTTAATTGAGTTTTTCATATATATATATATATATATCATCCAAGTATTGATGAGACCTAAGAATAAATCTCTCAACCAAAATATTAGGACTTACACCTTTCATTCATGTGGCAAGAACCAAAGTTCTTTTAGAGTTTGGTTGTTGGGCAAACTCAAGCCCACTTTACATGAATATGTTCAAACCGTGGAAATTAGATTTCCGTATTAATGGGTTGGTTCTAACTAGAAGCGTTGATTAGACGGTTAAATCAATTCATTTCATATTTTAATCCGTCGCACATATCATAAAAGATTCCAATAATCATCTTGTTGCATTTTTATTCACAAACATATAAAGTGTCAAATGTCCTTAAACTTCTAAAATTTACATGTACATTGTACAATAGTTCAGAGATATAATTCTTTGATGCAAAATAATTAATAATAATTTCAGGTACAACTGATCCTGACTCTAACCCATATCTAAATGCAGAAGCTACTTCAACTAGACTAGCTTGATCTCCTCTGAACCTAAAAATCAAGGTTGCAATTTTGATGAGTTTGCGAACTCAGTGAGTGAACCATCATTGATGTTTTCACTCAAGTCAGAAACACAGAGGCAAATCATATCCCAATCCGCAAAGTATGTCATAACATTCAATATTGATTATCACATCACATTTTGTCACACTCTATCAAGTACATCCAAATAATCATATTTTCATAGGCATATCAGATAAGCTAACATTTCATATCACAACACATCCTCATTTACTCTTCAATTATATTTCAATCAATTTAGTAATTCATTTTGATTCAAACATATGATACATATAAGAATGTATATGCACATGCACATGTGTCTCTATTCATTGTTACTTGGTTATGACCGAATGCCTTTTTACTGTCCCGTATCCGTTGTGAATCCTGGGCTCATTTTATATACTGTCACGTACCCATTGTAGATACTGGGCTCATTTTATATACTGTCCCATACCCATTGTAAATACCAGGCTCATTGATAACTGAGCCTGTGGCTCTTTGTGCACATTTATGAGCTTTAAGTTCTTTTTCACGTTAGTCACTCCGGTCACAACTCCTTTATCTGATCATGCATTTCAATGCGATGCATCATTTCATATGCCATATTTCATTACCTTTCATTCCTGTGTGATCCTATCACATGTATCAATTTCATCGGATTTAAGTCCAGCAATTCATATTCAATTATTCACATAGTTCATATTCATTCCGGCATTTCACATTTAATTACTCTCACGTTTCATATTTATTCTAGCATTTCACATCCAATTGTTCACATATTTCATTTTCAACATATAGATCATACAAAAGCACATATAATTGAGTTACATATCTAGGTTAACTCACAGTACGCTCCAGATAAGATATTGCCTTGACGATCTGGCAATGTCTGGACACTGACGATTTACTTGTGCTTCTTTAATCATGCAATACACACATGTAGTTCACACATTACTAAGTTGATCAATCATATGATTATTCAATTATACACATGTTTATATGTCATGTTTAATGTATGCTCAATTGACTATCCCGAGTATGTATCCTTATTCACAAATCTTTATCATTCATTTATCATAGCTTGTATATAATTTGTTTGCAATTGGGTTATGCCTTAAGTAAGTTTGATTACTTTAAATTCATCAATCATATATTCATCAATCCTTTCCTAGAATTATATATATTCACACAATTTCCCAATTCTCATTCAATCATACCTAATTCATTACTTATATCCTTTGAATCACATTTGCATTCATAAGAACATCTTTATACCATTAACAACTCATACTTCCCAAATTCATATACATTGATATCAAACAATCCATTCCTCAAATTATAACATCAATTAACAACCTAAACTTATCAAACCTTTAACCAATTAACATAACAACATTCTAGGTTCATTTTAAGCCCCAATCAAGTCCAAATGCACCTAAGTAAAATAACTTATCCTTAGTTTGTTCAAATATCACACAAAACTGAACTTTTCTCACTTCAAGGCATTGTCCATGATCGTGGGAAGGAGCTTACGTGGCTCTCACGATCATGGGAAGGAGCTTATGTAGCTCCCACCATCGTGGGATAGGTAATTTGAAGGTGCATTATCTAATTTCCATCAATTTTTCTATATTATTACATCTTTGTACTAAATTCAAAACATCTTCATCAAAGTCCATTAATTATAACTCAATTATACCTTAATTATTCTTCAATTCCTCATCAATTTCATATCCAATTCTAACTTAAAATCATTCAATTGGTAGCTCACAAACTTTGGTCTTTCATGCATCAAAAATCAAAATAGAAACTTTCTTTCACTAGTATACATGTAGTCCTAGTTTTTCCCATTTCAAGAACACTACACTAGAACTTTTCTTTAGCATAAATTCACCTTCATTATATTTCAAATACTAATCAAATTCATCCATAAACAACCTATAGCCTATGATTTTTATACATCAAGAACAAGACATAAAAGTATCTAAATTCAAGTATCATTTTCCAGCACAATTCATCATCAACATCATATACAATCCATCCCAATTGAATCATCATAACCCTTCTAATATAACATACCATAAAGATCAATCTTTTAATTACTTGTCTAACTCAAATACTAGCTCAATTCATAAAGCTAACTTAGCTCTCCATGCATGCAAAATCATCACCAATTCAAAGTAGAAATAAGTTGGTTTTCGACTATGATAAAAGACTACTACAAGAACAATAATATTCTAGTACTATAGCTACCTTGTGAAGGATGAAAGCATGGATTTGGTGTAGCAATTTAGAGAGAATTAAACCAAAATATAGAGATGAGATAGAAGCAAGTTTCGGTGGAAAGAGTGAAGAAGGAGGAGAAATGAACTCAACATAAACTTTTCCGGCATTTGCTTAATTCAACTAGGTGCAAGGTGTCATTATCTTAGATTAACATTTGTCCTTAGGCATGTACTCCATTTGTCATGTATATATGATGCCATATGTCACTTAGTTACTTAATCCATTTGTCACATAACCATTGCTACCATTTGTCAATTAATTAGCTATGTCATTTGTCACTTAATTTTCCATCCAAATGTCACTAATTCATAGGCTTAGTTATCCTAATTTTCCACCTAACAACTTGTCTTGCCACTTGACTTTTTCCTAGACTAAATGTACATTTTCATTCATCAATCTCTCAATTATAACAATTAGTTTTAAGTTACTAATTATAATCCATCAGTTCGTGACATTGGTAAACCAAAGTACAAGATATTGGAAATGCATATTTAAGTCACATTCATTTTAGTTTCATACTCCGAAATATGTCAATTGGGTGCAATTTGTCTAAATCATAATTCATGTTTGTATGCTAATATGATGCATATGAATACAATCATAAAATCATGTCACAAATGTACCAAATTCATTCTATATGATGCCACTCACGTGACTCGATAGTCTCGTACTTTAAATCTTCCAACAATATAAGAGACGAAATATTACATCTTGAGTCTTGTTCATGTAATTTATGTAATTGTTGCATGCAACATAACCTTGATCTATCTCTCCATTTGAGCATCTACTTGAACTTATCTTGTTTGGTGCTCTAACCACCCTTATACATTACTTTTTCTTCATCTTTGCGTGTTCTTGAGTAATCAAGAAAGGTGTTTGGTGTTTGGTACTTATTACAACCCAAACACCAAACACCAAACACCTTCCAACGGTACATGTGCTGAAATTTCATGTTCTAATAATCTGTCTATGCATGCATATAAGATTTTGAATTTTGGGGATGCCAAGTGGTTCGAATTTAGATTTCGACACTTTCACTGCCTTGTTGTGTATGTGATGCATGAATCTATAGGTCCCTAACAATGGGTACCCTTCTTTTCTTTTATAAAAAATGCGTAAAAGAGTGATTCCAAAGTTTGTTAGTTACATTGGATTTATTGATTTTATCTGGCCCAACCCAAGAAAAAAAATTGAATATACAACTCGATCGATCAAATTTGATATAATTCTATGTTGAAATTAAATTTTAAATTGGATCTTAACTTGATATGAGATAGCATTAAAGGAGGATAAAAACATTAAATATGGACATGTGCGTTTTAAGCATCAAATGGTTTCCTTTCACTTTAAGCATGAAACTCCGACCATATGTTTTCATGATATGTCCACCATACTACCACAAACACTCGGAATAAAACATCAATGTATTGTTTCTGCGCTTTCATGGTAAATCATATCAAATGATCTTTATCACTTGGTAATGTGGCCAATGGCCCACAAGAGGAAACGCCGGTCAACCCTGACAAGCTGGAAACGATTCTCGTTATGGTGTAGAAGGAAAATGAAAAGACAGATTTAGATGGACAATGATCAAAACGTTATTCTAATGATTAAAACCAATCATGACATCAGACGCTGTTAATGTAACTAAAGCACCGCATATCAAATCTTCTATAAAATTTTCATTTAACTAGAGACCTTTCCTAGAAGCGAATGGTTCACTTTAAATGAAATTGATTGAAAAAATAAAAGTTATGTCAACTTATAACATATACTCCAAAATATAATACAACATTTCTAAGCACTTAATTGAATCTTTAATGTTAAAAATAATTAGTAACCCTCAATTGGATATAAAGTGTAACGTTAGACATTTTTACAATATCATAGACATCATATCTTAAAATATTATGACAATTACATTCATTAATATTCTATTTAGATGAAGAATAAATTATTTTAATTTATATTACTTGGAGCATCACATTATTATGATTAACGATTTTGTTTAATGATGATTAGATTTTTAAACAAGAAATCAAAATCAATAATTCTCATTAATATTCTGTTTGAATAAATAATGAAATATTAGGGGCATCACATTACCACAATTTAATGGCAGTAAATCGCACCCCCTCGAATCGAATCCTATTTTATTAAGATTTAAGAGTGTGGAAACGGAAGCCACACTCTTCGGGATGGGAATCCTATTTTACTCATCATTTATAGTTAGGTAGGACAAGTAATTAAGTGACTTTGGGTTTATGTTTGAGCCGTTCATCTTCGTATTTTTTTTTTTCTTTGTATAAAAGGAAAACGAACAAAGCAATTACACAACTGATCTAGGGAAACAGATTCCCGACAAATCCTCTAACAGGATAAGGTGACACTCAATGGGTGAGGTAGGAAAGTAGGTAACGCCTACATCAAAGTGTCTGGCGTAAGTAGCTAGCCAGTCGGCTCATCGGTTGCTCTCGCGAAACACATGGCGATGAACAACAGTCCAATTCCTGGTGAACAACTCATGAATACTTCGGACAATGGAATTAAGATGACTAGATCGCCGATCAAAAGAAGAAAGGAGACCAGCAACCGCTGTAGAATCAACTTCAAGTTCAATCCATCGATGGCCCAAACTCCACGCCAGTGTCAGTCCAGTGTAGACACCCCAGAGTTCTGCGTCCATAGGAGAGCACCAACCGATATGTTTCGAGAATCCTCCTAGCCAATGTCCTGCACAATCACGTAGAAGGCCGCCGGCTGTAATTGTGGACGAGGACCGTTTGGAGGCTCCGTCAGTATTAAGCTTGATCCAGCCATTGAGAGGCTTGCTCCAACTGATGTTACGTTCCCGACAGGGTTGAGGTCCAATAGGAACTGCTCGACTTTGTCACCTAACTGAGTCTCGGAGGTAAATTGTCACTTCGTTAGTGTTGTTTTATTCTAATATTGGTTTTCACAATTTGCTATCCCTTATTATTTATCTCTTTATTTAAGGATTTTAGTTTACGAATCAGGCCTTGGATCATAGGTGGTCCGAGCTCGGCTAGGTTTATGCCCAAGCCTAGTCTCACGTCATGTCTTATGTAACAAATTAACTTCTTTCAATAATGTGTCCAGGTTCTCTAAAAGGCTTTTGGTCCAAAGTTACGAATCCCATATCAAGGTTTGTATTGCTTTCGTCCTAAAATGATACATCATTACTTATTGATATTAAATACTACTATTTGATAACATTTTAAAACTATAAAATACTTCCTTAATTCTTATATAATGAATATTTAGTCTCCTATTATCATGTTTAAAAACTTTTTTTAAAAAATTTAAAAATAATTTCAAACTTTGACTTGATAACTTTATTTATTAAAATTAGTGTAAAATATTTTATTTTTAGACATATAACTATCATCTAAAATATTTTACTTTTAGAAGCATTTAAATAATTTTTAATTTAATCATCCAATATGTCTAATTTACAAATTTGACCTAGTATTTCGGCCTTCATCTCTATACTAGCCAATACAAATCAAAATTTATAGTACAATTTGATATAAATACCTAGTATAATACAACCCATTTTAGTATTTGCTTTCATCTATTATAATGCGTACTAACTTGTTTACATCTAGTATAATGTGTACTGACTCATACAATACAATATTTAAAACTCTGCTTTAGTCAGTATTAAGGTTGGAATTTCCAAATTGAGCTTACTCTTTAAGGATATAGAGATAAGTCCTCTAAGTTTTGGATAAGTTTTTCTTTTTGCAAATTAAAGAATGTAATTAATGACCTCCAAAACAAGTTTTAGTAATGTGGTCAAGCCAACACAAGTTTCAAAAGGCAATCATAGTTATAGAATGCAAACTGCTGAACAAGATCTGACTGACGCTATTGTAAAACATTACCCCAACACTAGGGACATCAATTAACTAAAAAGATATACAATAAAACTAGTGTCATTGTGCATTTCATCATTCCTACTAATTTATCCTCTTCATCCATTTATTAAGTCCCATTCAGTTGCCGTATCTCTGCTCAAGTTGAGGTTGAGTTCATAGGTGATAGTTAATTCTCTGATCAACTTCATAATGTTGTATGCCTATATGGTAGTTTTGGATTTGGTTTTGAAATATTCTAGCATTCCTTTCCCTCCGAAAGGTATAGACCCAACTACTTATGCTTACTATAAATTCTCTCATACCCCCTTCGTTAACTTTCTTAAATAAAGTTTTTTGAGAAAGTAGTAAATAAATGGATTGATGATGAAATGTATGCAAAATATTACAAGTGAAACAACTCCAAAGTTAGTAACCCAAACCAAGTTTAAAGCAAACTTAGTAACCTTGTAAAGAACTACATTGATGAGTACTAAAGCTAGGAGTCATAAGGACATTTTAGCAACTTAAACTCAAGTTTATGGCACCCTTTTATAATTTTTGATTGAGTATCAAGGCATCCTCTCTCACCTAGGAGCAAAACTCATTAAGAAGTAGCTGCTTCCCCCTTTTTTTTTCATAAAACGTACGATATTTCTTTCCCTCTAAATATCATAAACTAGTCTTCCAAAGAAATTCTTAAGTTGATTATGCTCTAGGCGAGTATTCCACTTAATCTGTATTGTCCAGTCTATAACTTCTGGCCAAGATGTAGAGGAACAAGAAATCCTAGAATTGAATAAGAGCCTTCTTCCATAAAAAAAATCATAATATTCACATTGAAAAAATAAATGATCAAGTGATCAAAAGTTATAGAGCATAAGTTGCAACTGTTACAAGTTAGGTTCCCAAAAACTTATCCCTAATAAAGACTTTACCATTGACAGCTAACCAAAGAATGAAAGAAACATTTGCTATAGCTTAGGGAAACCAAACCAACTTAAACCATGTAACTTTTTAGGATCTATGCCACAATGTATCTTTATAAGGGTGGTTTACCCATTAGATACTATCACTTGATCTAGAGGTACCAGAGAATCTTAAAGTAGATGCTAATAACATGTCTAAAATATTGACTGAGATTGAATTTATTCTCTGTGATGAACTCTTTAACAGTTACTTAAGTTAGGACGATTGTCCTTATAAGGGAGAAATTTCAATTCTCAATTAATGGACCTAACGAGCATCCATAATCAAACTAATAATTAGATTTAGAATCATCTCCTAACTTGATACTAAACCATCTTCTTGTTTGATTCCTTAATTTGAATAAATTAATGGTAGTCCATAACGCATCATATCTTGAATCATAAAACTAGAAATTACTTTAATTCAAGCAATAGCAATGGATCCACTGACGCAAAAAGATTCCTTATTAGATAGTAATCTCTAAATACATTAAGAATCAGGAAGTCGTTATAGACCAAACAGTAAAAAGGAAAGCTACAATTACACAATCCAAATTCTCTGCACTAGAGACCATGGCTAAAGATGAATTTCCTACATATGAAGACACTAATAAAAGGCCCAACCATATGAGTCACACTCCACAATTCATAACCAGGTGCCTATTTTAGGCTGTTGGACCCCGCTTCTGGAGTCCAACATTCGGAGTAAAAAACGTGAGCAAACTCATTTCTTCAACTTCAGGATAGATTTTGGGAAACCTCAAACTGGAATTATAATTTGACTTCTTCAGAACATTTTTTTCCCGTTGTCTTAAGTTTCTAATGACACCAAAATCATTCCATTTGGTTCATAAATTTAATAGTTATAGCCCAAACATGTTTGGACAGTTGTTATATTGAAACAATACTCTATACTCCACTTCCATCCAGAAATTAGAAGTCTTACAGACTGAATTAAAATTTGATTCCTTCAGATAATTTTTAGCTCTATGTCTCTAGTTTATTTAGAAATAAGAATTATCTCATTTAGAGCTCTACAGATCAATATATTACCAAAATACTGAAGCATGTTCAGTAAAATATCCGATTCATACTCTTCCAATCGATACCCTTACTTTGATTCAATCAATCTTTTATAAATCAATACCAAAAGATATTAAATTTTATAAAAAGATAGAGGAATGTGTGAAGAAACTATTGCTTCAAAAATCAGGTCATTTGGAGGTTGGACGACAAAGTTATGGTCAAAAGAGTGGAATATGTTCAGGGTTGGTGGGAGGGGGGGCGATCGTGCAAATGCACGATCGCGACTTCGCTGCTTTCGCGATCTCCCCGCAGAGTCGTGATTGTGCATTGTCTCGATCGCGAGTTTCCCTTCATGCTTTTCTTCTTCTGACCTGTAATGGTAAAAAGGACATAACTTTCACTAGGAATGTCGGATTAAGGTTATTCAAAGACTGTTTCGAAGAAGACTTCTAGACTTACAACTTCTATGAAGACTCCAAAAAGATATTTTGCCTCCAAAAGGGATAAAATTTCCAATCAATGTAGCTGTCCCGAATGTCCATCTTATACAACATCACAAACTTCAAATGATCATAGCTTCAAGCTCCGATATCCAAAAATTTCATACTTTATATCATCGGAAAGGTAGAAAGATAAGCTACAACTTTCATGAAGGCAACTTTGGCTAATTCTACTAGATTGATACAGTTTTTCCTTTGAGTTCTGAACATAATTTCTACACGTATGAAAGCTTGCAAAATGCAATATCTCTTTATATCAATCCACTACTAAGTACCTTTCGGTAACTCTTGAACCTCATCTCAAGTAATTCATCCCATACAACCTTTCCA
>JANKOE010000011.1:106430-119435 GCA_026284465.1 Erythroxylum citrifolium | reverse complement strand
TTGCCTTTAGGGCACTACTCTAACAATGTCACAATACGTAAATAAGTCGACTTATCGCACTAGACAAGTCGCCTTATAGGTAACGTGACAAAATAAGTCGCCTTATATCCTATACAAGTCGACTTATACTAACATTACCAACTATTAAATGATAATTTTAAGCATTGGGAAGTTTTGTAATTTGTATATGTATAACATTGAATAGAATTGTATACCTTGAATGCATGTACAAGAATTTAGTTGCTATGTGTGTGGATGGTTATAGGTCTCGTATAGGGGATGTTACACAATCAGCAGTGATTACTCGACTCGAGGGTGAATCACCATCTAATAGTGAACTTGGAAAACTTGGGTATCCATTCAAAATATATCAATCCCGATGAAGTCACTCTAGGTAATGGATCTTCTGTCCCTATTATTTATATTAGTAACAGTCATATCTCGCTTAGTAGAAATTTCTTCTCTCTTAGAGATATTCTTCATGTTCCTTATGCTAGCACAAATCTTTTGTTAGTTAGTCCTTTACAAAAAGTAATAATGTTTCGATTAAGTTTTTTGTTGACTCTTTTCTCATTAAGCATGGGCAGTCAAAGCAACTCCTGTACAAAGGGTGGAATAACCATGAAGTTTATAGCTTATTTCTATCATGCCTAAGTCTAGTTCACAAGTTCATTTTGTCCCTTTAGATACATGGCACACTCGCCTTGGTCATGCATCACTCTGCATAGTCAAAGGAGTCCTTAGTGATCGTTGTCTTCGCCTTACAAATTCTTCTGTCCTAAGTCTTTGTTATATTTGTAGTGTTAGCAAAATAAAAATGACCTTTTCCTATTTCTCAATATGTAACGTCTCGCCCTTTAGAGTTAATATGTTTAGATGTTTGGGGTCTTTCTTGTGTTCCATTTATTGAAGGTTTTCTTTGTTCATTTTAGCAAGTACATTTGGCTTTATCCGCTCAAATACAAATATGAGGTTTTGGGTGTTTTTGACAAGTTTAGGCATATGGTTGAAAACTTCTTTGGTCAGAAAATCCAAACTTTTCAGGTTAAACACTACCTCTTAGAAAAAGGGATCATTCAACATAACTCGTCTCTGTACACACCTGAACAAAATGATTATGTCGAACGTAAACATAGGCACATAGTTGAGACTAGTATAGCTCTTCTTTCATAAGTAAAATTACCATCTCGTTTTTTGATCTCATGCGTTTAAAACTACGGTTTATACTATAAATCATCTACCCGCCCCTTGTCTTAATCATAAATCTCCTTTTGAAAAATTATTTGGCCTGTTTGTCGATAACAACTCACTCCGTGTATTTGGGTGTCTATGTTTCTCGTGGCTTCGTCTATACTCCAAACACAAATTAGATGTTTGCTCTTCAAAGTGTATTTTTTCTGGGATACAGTAAATTGCATAAAGGTTACAAATGTTATGATTCCGTTTCATCCAAGATTTTCATCTCACGACATGTTTTATTTGATGAACAGGTTTTTCCATTCGTTGAATTTGGTGATTTCTCCTCGAGTCCATCATCAAGTGGTCGGCTTGCTATTATTTATTTGCCTTCCTTACTACCTACTTCTACTCAAAGCAATGTCATACCATATGCAGACCCTCCTGGTCCTACACAATATGACATCATTTTGGAGACTTTTTCCTCACAACCTTTAAACAACGCCATGTTGTCTCATCAATCAGGCACTTTAAACGACGTCATGTAAAGATTATCTTGCTCCAATCACGTCGTTCCTCCAGCAATGCAATACCTTCCAGAATCAACAGGTGCCATTACTTAACGTCCACTATCATTTAACTCCCAACCTCTATTGGAGATGGGTCCCTCTCACATGGAGGGACTCCATCATTCCAACATTGTGGCACCGATTTGTTGAAAATAAGTAAAAAGACAGCTTTTTACTTATTTTAAACAAATTGGTGCCACAATGTTGGAATGAAGCTGTCTGACACGGTGGAGTGCCTATATAAGGCACTCCCTGCTTCAGAAAGAAACACAGAAAACCAGAGCAAATCAAATGCTCTGAAGTTAGGAAAAATTTTCCTAAAGGGTTGGTGAGTGACAAAATAGTGAGGTTAGTATTTTTAGGTTGGGAAATACCTTGTGAGCTACTATTTTGGTTTTATCTCTATATACCTACTGTTTGTAATAGTGGAAGAAATATTCTGAGTTTTGTCCGTGGACGTAGCCCAAAGTTAAGGGTGAACCACGTTTAATATTCTGTGTCCATTTTGCTCATTTTATTTTTCCTTTTCACAAAATACACCGCTGCGCCCAACATTGGGGTTGCTAAAAGTTACATAACTTGAAGCTGAAGAAGTTAATATAAGCATTAGTAAAAACTTTGGTTGGAGAAAATGAAGTATCTTTTGGGATTTGTCATATTGGAAAAAACTAATTTGATACGTCATAATCTAGATGTGACACATATTGAAAAAAATATTTTTGACAATTTGTTCAACACCACAACGAACATTGAAGGGGGAACAAAGGACAACGCAAAATTACGAGCTGATTTGAAACTTTTTTGTAAAAGGAATGAGTTAGATAAAGATCTTCGCATCGGTGAATATCTGAGTGCATGTTACACTTTGGACAAAAAACAAAAAGAAATTTTGTGTGAATGGTTGAAAAGTCTAAAGTTTCCTAATAGTTATGTTTTGAACTTGGCAATGTGTGTGGACATAAGGAAGTAAAAATTATTTATGATGAAAATTCACTATTATCATGTGTTTACGCAAAGGCTAATCCCATTTTCATTTCAGGAGTTGCTACCGAGTAAAGTTTGGGAAGTTATAATAAAATTAAGTTTGTTTTTCAAAAGCTTAACATCATCTGAACTAAAGTTAGCTAAAATGGAAAAACTAGAAAGGGAAATTCCAATTATCTTGTGCAAATTAGAAGGGATTTTCCCTCAAAGCTTTTTTAACTGTATGGAGCATCTATAGGTACATTTAGCGTACGAAGCTAAACTTGCTGGTCCAGTTCAATATCGATAGATGTATCCATTTGAAAGGTAATTAAATTTAATATTTATATAAAACTTATAACATGTTTTAATCACATAATTGTAATAACCCTCTTTGTAGTGTAGGTATTTGCATCACTTAAAAAAATGTCAAAAAAAAGGCTAGAGTTGAAGGTTCGATATGTAATGCTTATTTAATGAAGGACGCAGGTACATTTTGCTCACATTATTTTGAGCCGCATGTGCATACAAGAGAAAGCAAAGTTCCTCGTAATGACAATGGAGGAGAAACGGATGATGTTGATGGTAACTTATCCATTTTCATATGTCCTAGATGAACATATGGACGGTTAATAAGAAGAATGTTAATAGAAGAAGAAATAGAGGTTGCCCATGATTACATTTTATTGAATTGTCAAGAGGTTCAACCTTTCGTGCAATAAGTTTAAGTTGATTTTGGAATTGATTATTTAGGTTTTCGAAGTTAGCATTGTTCAGAACTAAAATACATAATAATGCTTTTAGACTATACGAGGAATGGTTACAAGAGCTAATGCTCAAAAAAAACACAAGATGATATCAATAAAGAAGTTGAAAGACATTTTCCTTGATGATTCGACAAATATGTAAGTTTTCACTTGCAATAATTGAAATGGTTGAATTATCATATCAAAGTTTTTAAATGACATTACACTATTTAATGTGATATTTTTTATGTAGGCCTCAAAAAATTCAATAGTGAACACATTCATATTTGATCTTGCGAAAGGACCTTTGCAAATTATTAAATCGTATCTGATGTATTTTGTTAATGGATACAAATTTCATACAAAATATCATGGTCATAGTATGGCAACAATAAATAGTAAGGTTTGCACATAGGGATAATTGATGGATTACTATGGTAAAATTATTGAGATACTTGAAATTGAGTACCCTTTATTGCCAATAAAACGAAGTGTGATATTTAAGTGTGAATGGTTTGAACCAACTCCTAATGTTGGAACAAAAGTGCACAGCCGATACAATTCAATTGAAATTAACCAACAAAGAAGATTTAGACAATTTGATCCTTTCATATTGGCGATGTAAGTGATCTAGGTGTATTATCTCCCCTTTCCTAGCTTACGACAAGATAAGTCAGATTGGTTGGTTGTTTGCAAATTAAAACCTAGAGGTGTTTTTGAATTACATGAAAAAGGAGAAAACAAGAGAATTGAAAGTGAAGCATTTTAGGAAGATGTTTATAAAATAAATACATGTGTAACATATGACAAGAATGAACCTTTGAATGATCTAAATAATAAATATGTTGAAATTTTATCTGGAGAGGATGAGAAGGGCGAGAGATCTAAAAAGGAGCCTGAGTTTGATTCTAATTCTTCAGAAAAAGAAGATGATGGTGATGATTTTGATTTACTATTAAATGATGATAATGATTAATTTGTGTTTGTAATAAAATATTTTATGAATAAATCTATTATTGCATCAACAATATATTATTATATATTTAATTTATACTGATCTATTACCGGAATATTTAATTAAATTGCAATTTTAGGTTTAAAATATGCCACAAAAGAGAAAACAGGAAATGATGCGGCTAAGGGTTAAGTTACCACCATTTGGACGAGCCAGTGCAAGTCCTGGTGAAGGATCACATTCTGCAGATGCTATAGAATCAGGTGTCGAAGTCTACCTACTGCACATCTAAATGAGGTATCACCTTCCCGACCTATAGTCCCTATACAATCACTTTCTGTACCTGTTGCTACACCATCCAGCAGCCCTGCTACACCATCCACCACCCTTATGCCGATAGAGATATCAGGCAGAAACGTTGTAGATGATGGAGTCGGCCTGCAGCCTGGAGCTAAGGGAATTGATGAAAGAACTTACATCATAATTGTCAACAATTTGTAAGTGAAATTCTAAAAATTTTGTAATACATGATAACATCATATGTTTATATTGAAGTTATAGGTTTTAATTTGAAAATGATCTAAAATAGCTTATATATTAGGTTGTTTCCGTCTAAAACATGCACCAAAAATATCCCATGCAAGTTTAAAGAGAAGATAGATCTTGAGGGTTATATACATGGAAAAATATCCCTCAGACGACAAAGGATTTTTATTATCAAAAGTTTGAAGTACAAAAAGTATATTCTTTAATCTTTTTTTTATTTTATCTAATTTTATACAATAATTAGATAAATATTATAGTTTATAAGTACTTATAGTATGTTTTTTCTTTTCTTCAAAAAGATTTTTTGTGAGTCAAAATTTTATGTTGTCATTTATAATGTGTGGAAGAGACGAGCTCGTGCATGATATAGAGACTTTCTTGGTTCGATACTCAAGAATGATGTACGACCTCCTTATATATCTAAAGAAATATGAACTTGTTGGCAGCAGTATTAGACATCACACGAGGCAATTTTCATTTCAGAGTGTAATTATGCAAATAGATGTAGAGGCCTAGAGGGAGAGAGTCTACCCGTACACACAGGAGAATCTATGACCCACTAAGAGCATGTACAGATTATAAGCATTTAAACTTTACACTTATTTTCTGATTTTTGTACTTTAATGTATGAAATTTGGTTTCAATGTAATTTGATTTATGAAATTTAGAATGAAAATATATGTGTACTATGGATAATGATAATGTTATAAATGTTTGGTGCCATTAATGGTTGTGTTGTTAAGTAAATTTTTTTGTTCAATAGAAGGTAAATATCATAAAAATAGAGAAAACTTTGCTGAAATTTTTCTAAATTGTAGTTCACTTATAATACTTTATTCTGATACAAGAAAAGTCTACGGATAGGAAATCTACACTACGTCAGCTCTTTTTGCACACCTACACTAAAAACATAATTGTGTGACCTTCGTCAACACCTGAAGTAGAGAACTTAATGTATATAAAATTTATAATTTAATATTATTTCTTAAAAATTATCACTTATTAATATAAAGAATTATAATGATAAAATCGAATACTTTTTAATATAAAGAATTATAATGATAAAATCAAATACAAAAAAGCATTCAACGACAATCTCAACATTCTAAAACTATTAATGAAAGTCAAAATGCAATGAGTGGTAGGGACAACAGTGGAAGAATCTTCGGCTTAAGTTCATTTGCAAACACATGCTATTCGCAATCCTCCACATCCACTACAACTGGATCTAGTAAGTGGTTCGCATCAAATGAGAGAGTTACTTAGCTTGAGAGCACAGTAGAGAGACTGGTAACTCAGTTACAACACTCAATAGAGTACATAGCCCAGCTCCGTAATGAAATGGATGAGTTGAAAAAAAGGGAAAGCATCTCATCGTAGCAGTCAGAGCATCCGCCTTCACCAACTACATAGCTTAGATGGATAAGTGAATGTAGATGTTTTGCTATTCTTAAGTAATTTTGTATGAATTCTTAATTTACAGTTATTTTCAAGATACTTATTATTATACATTATAATTTTTTATTATATACTAACAATCAAGATAATTTTTACTTTATATTATCAATCAACTTATTGTTTTGAGAAATTAAATGTAGAAAAAAAATTAAAAGATTATCAACAGAAAATTCAAGAAGGAAATGAGAAATGGTGATTGAAATTATCATAGATAAGTTTCTCGACGAAATTACGATATTCCGTCAGTAATTTACCAACGGAATTAGTCCGTAGGTAAATTAGCAACGGATTGATATATTCCGTAGGTAAATTACCAATAGAATGACATTTTTCATAGGTAAATTTATCGACAAACAAACAACTTATGGTCACTAAATTTTTCGACGGAATTGTATAAGTCCGTCGCTAAATTTATCGACGGAATTAGAGTGTTCTGTCGTTAAATTTCTTGAGGAATTACAAAATTTCCTCGCTAAATTTACCAATAGAATTAAAATATTCCGTTGCTAAATTTGCGATGGATTCGAGATATCCATCATTAAATTTTACCTACGACGGTTTCTCCAACGGCTATTTCTGTCGGTAATTTTCGTCACCTAATTTGTTTGCCGACAAAAAATTCGTCGGTAATTTCTGTCGCTAAAACCAATTTTTAGCGTAATGATCGTTTTATGTGTAAACAGAATTGGAACAGGTTAAGTGGTACAAAGAATTTAAACCCCACAATAAGTGTTCATAACATAGATTTTACAAGTTTTGTGAATTATAACTGTTAATTTGGTATCTCTTCTATTTGTCCTACATTAACCTATGAAAAAATTCTTCTACATATTATATGCCCAGCCATAAAAAGAAAAATAACATATAGCCTATGCAAGCCTGTAGCGAAATTTTCTTTTATCAACGACATATAGTATTTTCCTTTATCTTTACTGCTACATCTTCCCCCACTTCTATACTACTATTTAACATGTCCTGTCCAAGCAGAGGGCGGCTCCCTTTGGATATGTTAAGATTAGGCAAATGCATTTCCTTGCAACAGAGACATCGTGCCAAAAGGCAAAAACATATCTCACCCTCACATCTCATCAATTTTACTAGTATAGGGCAAGTGACGCTCTTCTTTCTGCATATTTCATTCAGCGGTAATGAAACTGACTGGATAGTTCACTCATGGTAATCTTTTCCTCGTTTATTGGTGTTTATAATGTGCATTATGATGTTCTAATCGTTGCTCATTTAGAGCTGTTGCCAAGTACTTCCAAAGCCTATTTGATAATGAAACGAAAGATGGTGCTGATCAATACTATGTACATGTTTTAAACCATAAGCATATAACACTCTACTTTTTATAAATCATGTATCTAAAGATGGTGCTGATCAATACTATGTACATGTTTTAAACCACTGCTAGCGGACTAATATCATTTGCTGCACTTGGTTCAAACCACCGTTGGCACACAGAGCTCCTCCGAACCACCAAAAGCTCTTTGCAGAAATTCCTCAACAACTGACACAAATTCTTCCACTTTTTCTTCATGGGGTAAATGCCCACAATCCTTAATTACTTCAAGGTGAGAACTGGGTAATGCTTGTGCAAGTCTCTTCGCATTCCAAGATGGAACAATTCTATCAGTATCACCGGTGACAATGAGAACTGTGATTTTATCATTTAAAAGACAAAGATTAACATTGCATTCAACACATTAATCTTAATAAATGTAGCATATTCTGTTCTGGTGTATGAGGATTCATCACTTTAAAGCTGGAGCCCCTCAGTAAATCAGATAATCAATCATATGAAAGCTTGACCAAAAGGTCCTATACTCTCCACATCGAAAGATATATAGCAAAGGTGTATACTCATACTTCTATCCAAATCATCAAAACATAATGTCCATACTTAAGGTATGCGAGTTGTCCAAATTACCCAAGCTATGGCTTAAAGCGTGAATTGACACTACTTGGCATTTACGATTGTATTATCAGAAGGATGAAGCAGAAAAGAGGAGGAAAAAAACACAAAAAAGCAAACATCAGGAAAGAGCAGTACGCTCACTACAATTACCAGGACATGAAATTTCACGAAGTCTTTTTGATAGAGGTGACTTTGATAAAGCATCCACATTCGAGAGTGTTGCTGCAGTGAATTCTGCAAGAGCCTTGTCCCAGCCTCTAACCCTCAATGGCTAAATTTTTAACTAATAACATCCACGTAAGTAACAAATACTGATGATTGCTTACATAAGGCTTTGTGGAAGCTAATCAAATCATTAGAGTATAAGAGAGATCACCTTTGTATAACCAGTTATGGTACGTTCTGTAACTTGATTAGGGTCAAACCAAGCATTTCTTACAGCTGCTAGACCAAATTTATCGATTGCCATCCTTATCTGACAATCATGGAGTAGAATTAATTAATATGTAAAAGGTAGGGAACACAGCAAAATTTAAATCACTCTACGCCCCCAAAAAAAAGTATGAACAGAAAATAGCATACACAATATATATGCAAGTTTGAATATTAGTAAGGACCTAGGCAAGAAGTTCATAATTTATAAGTTAATGCACAAAGAAAGTACCAGTAGTACACCAATGGCTGAGCGAATTATAGCTGACAATGCTTTCTTAAACAATAAGTTGAGAACATTTATTACACCCTTCACCATTTGTTGCGTTTTCTGAAACACAAAAGTAATGATCTTTGATAAAATTTCAAAAATGGGGCGAGATAGTTTTGCTAATGCGTTTGAATATGATGCCTCTCCTTCTTCAATCTTCTTACTTCTTCCAGAGTAGAATCCTTCAACGGCCTTATCAACAAGAAGTGGGGCAAATATCGCTGGGGAAACAAGTATTAGAGCTGCAACACGTTCAGGAGCCTCAAAATAAGAATTGACTGCAACAAGGGAGCCAGCAGAATGCCTGGAATTTATGGTTTTAACAGGACCTAAGTTTTTTTTGATTCAAAACAAACATGTATCGAAAGAAAATCAATAATGACGTACTAGCGGTTAACCATCCATTAAAATTTAATCGAGAACCAATGGAGTCCATTTTGCAAGAAAAAAATAAGTCAATGACAAGGAAGAGGAAAATATATACCCCACGAGAATTGCCTTCCGAGCCTTCAGGAGGTCAAGAAAGTATAAAGTAGCGAGAGTGGAAAATGCAATGGAGTAAGGATTCAGTGATCTTGAACCGTCAGGAGTAGGAGAGGAATTCGCAAAAGATAAATCCCTAGATGTCAATCCAAAGGCTGGCCTGTCGAAAGCAACAACTTTGGAAGCAGTAAGTTGCGCCAAAGGCTTCATAGCTCTACTCCATGAGAAAACAGAAGCTCCGAAGCCATGTAATAAAATGAAAGGAAAATCAAGCTTCGCGAAGGAGGCCGCAGGAAGTTCAGAATCATGAGATCGTGATTCTGCTGCATCGCATACCTTGTAGTGAATGCGAACGCCGTTGAAATCACAAAAACGGCTGTCTGGATCAGCTAAAAGCTCGGGATGCAGTAGTTCATCTTGGTCTATGCCCGCTATTCTCTTTCGCTTTTCCTTTGTTTTTGCCTTCCACTCATCTGGAGACAGTAAGTGGAAAATGGTATGGATTGGATAACCAACTCTGATAAGGGGATCTTCGGATAAAGCATAGTAATAAATCACAGCAGGTGAAAGAAAATAAAAGAAACCTAGGGATTACTAACCAGAATAAGGAGGATAAACACCAGCAGAAGACGCATCGGCTCGAGGAGGAAGCAATTTGTGATAAGAATCAGCATATGTATCTGCAGGGTAGTTGACAAAATATCTTCTATGTCTGGAAGAATCTGCGAAACTGAAAAGGGTTAGGGGCTGAAATGCCAATTGTCGAAAAGGAGTCATGACGAAGTTGATGTTCTGGTGATAATTGATTATCTAACAAGTCTGGAAAGAAGCAAAAGGAATCCTAAATCAGCTTTCATTCAAACTTCTTCATTCTGTTTTTCACAAGTATTCGTATTGCCGCGAATCAATAAGCCATCATCTGAATCTGATTGCATGGACGGAGTTAGTGGAGGGGTGAGGAAAATATTTAGGAGGAAACTTACCGCCCCACGAAACAATTTCGCGTTACAATTTCGAATTACTACAGTGAGTCAGGTATGTTTTGTCAGAATTCCCTCTAATTACATAAGACAGGCTTAAGGCCCAATCAAGCCCAATAATGTGGAGGACTGTTCTAGTGACTTCTTGAAAGTTTACGCTGGATCAGTCTTTTTTGTGTTTTTACACTGAAAATTTTGTGTAGATAAATAGATTAATTTAATTAGTGTTAACAATTATATGAGCTCAATTAGTGCAATAGTTATGGTGGAAAAAAACTATTTAATTAAAACATGGTAAATTTATGTTCATTTTCACGCATTAATTGTAATTACCTTTGTTTTTTTAGTTCAATTTATTAAGAATGTGGAAGATATTAGTGTCAAATCCTAATTTTATCATGTGTTATTTTATGTCATTAATTTATTTTTATGTTTATACGTGTGTAGATATTAAAAGTTCAACTGTTATATATTTTTGTTTTAGAAAGTTAAATAAAGTTTTAACTATTTTTGATAGTATTATTATAAATTATAAACCGAGACATGAATGAAATGTTTCATTTTTATTATTTGATTTGTGTGATATTTTTAACGGGAATTAATTTGAACAAATTATTAATTTAAGATTATTTTTAGTCAGTGTTTAACTTTTAAAATTTAAAAAGGAGTTTATATTTTAGTTAATATTAAAAATTTACAAAAATATTTACACGTATTAATCATAAATAAAAAATACATTAATTTATTATTAGAACTAGTATAATAGTCATTTATCATGATATTGACGGTGATGAAGATTCTGTCGATGATGACATTCACAATGGAAGTAATTTCTCATTGGCTGGACGTTATCAATTTTCGGTTGTCCAAACTGACATGATATCATACTCTTTGGTTTTGAGTCTTGAAAATCTGAATACAACACTTAAAGAAAAGGAAAAACAGAGGTGCATAACTGTTGGTGCATCGCAATATTCACACGGAATTGAAGATACAATTTAAACAATAAAGGACGAAGAATTGGGTGCGAAGTTGCTGGATCATGATTGGTTGGCCTGCGAGAGTTGTTCCATGAGAGAGAGGATGTGTGCACGGTAGGAGCGAGCTTGATAAACGGATTCAGCCTCAAGCTCACCAAGCTGTGAGCAGAGCCTCTCCTCGGCTTCCTCAGCCACTCTAAGTCTCTCCCACGCCCTCCGGAGCTCCATCGTCATCTCTTCTTCTCTTGCTTTGCTTTCTTTAAGCTCTCTCTCCAGCTCCTCATTTCTCTCTCTTAGCCTCATCACTACCATCTCATCCGACTCTCTTGTCATCTTCTAATTTAACCCACACAACTCCAATCTACACTCTCTCGCTTGCTTCTGTTGCCTGCTTTATGATTCACCCATATGTACGTATATATAGCCTCGTTAAGATGTGTCCAGGTTCAATGTATCTGATCACACGACCCCCCCTCCAGGCTCCATTATTTGTATTTGCTTACGTATTTGCTTCCCTACTTTCTTCAACCGTTTTTTCTTTTGTCCACTAACTCTGGACCTGCCAACTCATCCCAACCAACCACGAGGGGTTCCTACTTATTCAACCGCTCTTTTGTTTGACAAGGGGCTTTCCGACTTATTCAACAGACGTAGGTCGTTGTGTGCAAGCAATCTCTTCCTTATATATTAACTTCCATTAAAAAATAATTATTAACGACAAGTACTAAGTTATCTAATTGCATTCCAAACAAATTAGTTCATTAATCATTTGTTTTACAGTTAGACCATGAGTTAATCAATTGAAATATTTATGTTTCAATAGCACCATAAAGTTTGCTCTATATATATATATATATTATGGATGGTATATAAATGTTTTGGAAATAAAGTTATTCAATTACCTTTTTATAATAATTTGAAATTTTGGAATTCCCTGCTAATGTATAGTTCAAAAAACTTGTTGAATTCAAAGAGCTTCCTTGTGCACAAAGAAACTTCTTAAAAGCTCAAGGCCGTAGTTTCCCCAGAAGATATTGACCTACTCTTTTAGCCCAAAAAAGGCTTGGAAAGCTGCCCCCCCTTGACTGGACTTTGATATTGCCCCTTGTTGGGTTTTTGCTTTCATATAAACCAACTCCGGATGCTTGAGCTTGACAGACACAAACAGATCTTTCGGCCTATAAATAAAATCACCTTTTGTGAAATGACCTTCGGATAAGGTTTTCTTGACTTTTCTTCTGTCTATCGGGTAATGCGGATGCTTTGCTTGCAAGTTTTATAAACTTAAATATCAAATATAACGTATGTTTATTATTTATGGAGTCAGCTTAAGTTGTCTTGTTGGCTCTTTAGGGTATGTTTGAACGTGAGTGGAGGGATGGAAGATAATGGAATAGAATGGCCCAAATGACTCAGGCCATTGTTTGGGAGTTTATTTTGAGACGGGATGAAATGGCAATTAATGGCTTTGGAAGCCATCCTTTGCCATCCAAAATCTAATATTTTGTGACCTCCCAAATTGGGGGGT
>JANKOE010000011.1:79161-94798 GCA_026284465.1 Erythroxylum citrifolium | reverse complement strand
TAATTAATTATAATAAAATTTTATTTCTTAGTATTTTTACAAACCAACCACTATCAATGATAATGATAATCATTCCTACCTCTTAACCAACCATCATAATTATAATGATAATATCCATTCTCATTCCTTACTATATTCATTCACATTCCTATTACCATTTCCCTATACGAACCAACCGCACCCTAAGAAGTGTTAAAAAAAAAAGGCCTTGTTCTGTGGGTTTCTACAAAATGAAATCACGTTTGTTTTTTTAACCAAAGTAGTATAGATGAAGAAGGGGCTCTGATAAATTACCTTAATTTGTGCCTCTTTGCTGTGTTTTCCCTCAATCACATTGATGTCGCCTTCCCTTCTGATCATTTTTGTTCTAAATGATTGTGTTTACTTAGAATTTGAATCGTACTTTGATCTATTTATTTTAATGCTGCGACTTAGCATTGCTATTCTTGTGGGAGTACTGATTCTCCGGACAAAAATGAGGTTTATCTATCATCTTCTTTCTTTTTTTTTGATAAAAGGAAAGAGAAACTAGTTACAAAACAGGTCGGGGAATACACGTTCCCGATTGATCCTCTACGAGGATAACATGGCACCCTATTGGTGGATCGGTAAAATAAGTGACTCCGAGGTCAAAATGTGGGGCGTAGTGTGCCAGCCAGTCTGCACATCGGTTGCCCTAGCGGTAAATGTGGTTGTGACAAACAGTCCAATTGCGGGAGAGTAACTCATGAATACCCTAGACGATGGGATTGCGCGCCTGGGCTCGAACGGTCGCGGAAGAAATCACATGGAGCGCCGATGTGGAGTTTGCTTCCAAAACAATTCGGCGATAGCCGAGGTCCCAGGCTAGAGAGAGCCCAGTATAAATCCCCCAGAGTTCTGCTGACAATGGGGGACACCAACCAACATGATGATTGAACTCGCCGAGCTATGTGGCCGTACTGTCCCGTAGAAGCCGGCCAGCAAAGGCTGATAGCGAAGAATAGTTACTGGCACCGTCAGTGTTGAGCTTCACCCAGCCTGGGGACGGAGGTCGCCAGTCGATGTCTGTCATCTTCTTTTCATTGAACGGTTATTGCAAAATGAACTGGCAAGAATGTTATATTATGTTAACTGATAGTGGATGTCATTTTGGTAACCACCTATTAGACTAATATTGTTTGAGAAGCAAAGTTGCTTTGTTTCACTTTATTGAGCATAGAGGGAAACCAAACTCCCATACATACTTTTTGCTCAGTGATGCTTGGAGAAATCAAGAGGAAATGTGCGTCCATTTTCATATACTTGTATGTTCTTTCATATGAAAAGTCAGAACGAATCTCAGAAACAATTTGCCCTTGTAAAGTATATGATGTTAAAGAAGTCTGTGTCCCATGGCCTGCCAGTTTGAGTCTTCCCTTTGTTAGTATGTTAGTTATTTGTACAAGAATGGAGGGTCCTCAATTACATGCACAGAAACCTAGCATGCCTGCTATCATTTGAAGTTAAACTGAGCATACCTGCTTAGGAAAGTTGATTGCATAACTTGATGAATCAAAATTGATAGGTCCCGTAATCACAACCTCAATTAATAGATAGCACATTAATTGAAATAACATCCATACAGTAAGGAGAATTAGAGAGTCTCCTATTCTCTCCCGAAAGAAATATTAGTACAGACTTCTCTACCTTTTTTCTAACAGAGAGCTCCTATTTATTCTGATCTCTCTCCCTCTCAAGGTATAACAAACTTGTAACAACCCTATATTATGTTTTCTAGGCCTAAGTAACTACCCAGAGCCACCTGGCATCAACTTTTCTTTCTTGCCCTTTTTTCTAGTATAGGTAACCTTAATTGGGGGTCTAACATTATGTTATGGACACATTCTTGGGGAAAACGTATGAAAGAAAAAAACATTAATTTGAATTTTTCTCGATTTGTTAGATAGCTTGTTGTTTTATGGTTATTCCCTTATTAGGATAATAATATGGTAGGAATCATATTATTGATAGGATAATAATAAGATAGGATTATCAAAAGTAGGAAACATACTTAGAGTATGAATTCTATTATTGTAAGGAGACTTCGAAAGTAGGAAACATGCTTAGAGTAGGAATTCTATTATTGTAAGGAGACTTGCCTATTTAAAGGCAATCGGAATTAATAAAGAGCAAGTCAGAATTTATTCAAATAAGAGATCAGAGTTCTCTCTATCGAACTCTAAGGTATCAGCCTCCCTTTGAAGAGCTGAAATTCTACTCAAGATAGGTCGACCAAAAAAACAGTATACTCGGCCTGTGACTTGATCCCAAACACGGGACCATAACAGAAGCCCTTAACCACCACCAACAGAATCCTTAAAATAAGGAAGTTGTTTGGTGCAGTTTTTGTCAGAAGCCACGTCACACTAGAGAGACCTGCTGGAAGTTACATGGGAAGCCATAGAAAGCACGGAAAGAAGGGGCAAACAAGGATGGACAGGCCAAAGCCCACTTCATTGAACCTACAAACTCTGGAGATTATGATCAAGCTAGATCAGAACCAAAAGGACTTAACAAACTTAACAAAGAAGAGATAAAGCGCCTAAAGAGCATTTTGAATTCCCCGCAAGGTGCTGATGCATCATGTTTATTAGCCTAATCAGGTGATTTTTCTAATTTTCATGCTCTTAGTGCCTCATTAGTGTCTCCTAGGGATTCTTGGGTTGTAGATTTAGGTGCTACAGACCTTATGACTACCTCTCATCATTCTTTTATTTCTTATAGCCCCTGTCCTAGTAACAGAAAAGTTAAAGTTGCAGAGGGCTCTCTTACTACTGTTGCAGGTTAAGGAACCATTCCTTTGTCCTCTAATCTTCTCTTGAAAAGAGTACCGCATATTCCAAAACTTTCGGCCAATCTTTTGTCCATTAAAAGATTTACCAGAGACTTGAATTGCTTTGCCATCTTTGATTCTAATTATTGTGTATTTTAGGATTGGGAAACAGGGAAGATGATTGGGCATGCTAAGGAAAAGGATGGACTCTACCTTCTAGAGTCTAATAGTGGAGACAAAACCTCACATCCCTCCTTGACTTTCATGACCAGAGATACTCTTAACCCTATTTGGTTTCACCATTATTGTTTAGGTCATGCTTCTTTTAGTTTATTGAGAACCATGTTTCCTAATTGGTTAAAAACAATGATCCTAACAGTTTCGATTGTGATTTGTGTGAGTTTGCCAAACATTGTCGTACTT
The DNA here is from genome assembly GCA_026284465.1 of Erythroxylum citrifolium. Lineage (NCBI taxonomy): Eukaryota > Viridiplantae > Streptophyta > Magnoliopsida > Malpighiales > Erythroxylaceae > Erythroxylum > Erythroxylum citrifolium. The sequence goes on along the minus strand of JANKOE010000011.1, from coordinate 91,581 downwards.
GCATTCCTTTGAGCAATAATAAATCCGAATTTCCTTTTACTTTGATTCATTCTGATATATGGGGACCTTTAAAGATACCTAATATGTCAGGAGCTAAATGGTTTGTTACCTTTATTGATGATTGCACAAGGGTCACATGGGTCTTTCTCATGAAAAACAAATCAAAGGTCAATGAGATTTCTCCTAATTTCTTTCATATGATAAAAAACTAGTTTGGGGTGAGCATAAAAGGGGTCAGGAGTGATAATACCCGGGAATACTTTCATCAAACCTTATCTTCTTTCTTTCAACATGAAGGCATTATCCATTTTTCATCTTGCGTTGACACACCTCAACAAAATGGGGTGGCTGAGCGTGAAGTAGACATTTACTTGAAATCACTAAAGTATTATTATACCAAATGAATGTCCCTAAACACTATTGGGGAGAGGTTGTTTTAACTAGAATTCTCTTGACAAATGGATTGCCTTCACGACCTCTAGAGTTCAAAACACTGGTAGAAATGCTCCATAATTTCTTCTCCATATAAATAGCCTAACTCCAAGGGTGTTTGGATGTGTTAGTTTTGTTTTTTAGTTTTATTCATATTTATGCTCGCAATAGGGGCAAACTTGACCCACGAGCCCTAAAGTGCATCTCTGTTGGCTACTCTCCTACACAAAAAGGGTATAAATGTTTTCATCCTCCCTAACATGAATTCTTCATTTCCAAGGAAATTTCAAAACATAAGCATTGGTACTTATCTTTTTGATGATCTTATAAGTCCACACTCATTGAATGAAGTTTCTTTTATTTTTCTTTTGGAAAATGTTCTTGGCGAATCCTTACCATCATCGTATGTCCTTTGTAGAATTCTATCCTTGCCGATGTTAATCAACGTGTTCTTTATAAGTCAAGTTTCTCTGTTGTATGTGAATGTTGGATAACCTGACATATGTATGTGAATACCAGTGAGAAGTGGCAAACGTTAAGTTGTTTGAAATATTAATATATGGTTAAATGGGCTCGATACTATAGAGAAAACCTTAATATACATTATCCAAATTGTTCAAGCAGAAACTCTTCTGCTTAGGTGAAGATGTGTGTCATAGATGTAAACATGCTAAGACCTTACTATCTGCTGAAATTTCAATGTTTGATTCATTGAGGCACATTAGTAGATATAATTATAGAAGAGACGATAATTGAACAGCAGTAACATTACTGTGATAAGATATGGAAATGAGCTGCAATTCTATATTTGCGCTGTAATTCCAGCTTTACATCAATGTTTTTGTTATGCGTAATGTTGGGTCAATAAGATTTGGAAAGATTATTTTTAATGAGCTTGCGAAGACTGATACTGCAGATGTGGCAGTCACATAACCTTTGATTGCGTTTCACTTTTAATGTAATAATTAATCTGGCATTTACTCTGTCTGAGAATTATAGACACATACAGACCCTGCGGTTTGCACATTGAATTCTTGTTGTTAGTTTGAGATTAGGCAAGGACATTCTTCTCATTTGGATGTATATATTTCCTCTATGCACAAGTTTGATTTAATAAATCTTCTGGGTTGACAGTGACAAGCAAGGTAGAAGAATGACCATCACGGAGTCTACTTCTCGGCCATCTCCAGTGGGCAACAAGTCTCAAGATGCTGCAGTGGGCATTCTTGTTCAAATGTTGAGGACAGCACCTCCACTGCGGCAGGATCCAAGTTATCATTCATCCCCCTGTTTGAGAAGTGAGCTAGAGGAAGGGGTTGCTACAGCGTCTGGGTTCTTTATGCCGAGGAAAACAACAGATGCTTTAGAAGAGCTGAGGAGTTACAGAGAAATGAAAGATCTGCTACTCTCTAAGAGTGGAACTAGGGTGATTGGCAAAGAAGAAGCTTAACCATGGGAGTGTCTTGTCTGCAAACTCTCTGCTACAGTAGCTTTGGTCCAGCTTAAATGCCGCACAAGCACTCTTACATGCTACTACTCCCCTTTCCTCCTCTTCATCTTCTTGGTCACCACCTAACACCTGAAATTCCTTTGTGCTAGCTGTTGACTCAATGACATCAAATTAATTACTAAATATACTCTGTTTTCAATTATATATATATAAAAAAAGAAAGATTGTATATCTGAAATACGACCAGTGACATTACTTGAATGAAATTGCATTATAGACACATCCAAAGGTGCAGCTATTGGAGGCAAATTGTTGCTGTCTACGAGCCTGACATCAGAAAAATTCGTGATCAGGGGATGAGTCTGATATCAAGTAATGATGCAGGTCCAGTGGCCGGTTCAATTGCATTCCAGGCTTCCCTCCATGATCACCAGATCAACCGGGAACCCGTGGGATTTGGACAGTCAAACAGAATCCAACGGAAACCGTTTGTTGTATCCATCAGTGTGCCAGGCCATATGGTATGTAGATATTTTGTGTGATGAATATGCAAGACTAGGAAATATTAGCAAATGTAGTAGGAAACAGCAGCTCATTTTAACCTATTATTGTTAAGTTGGAAGGGCCAACACCTAATATTTAAATGCAGGGAGAAGCGAAACTAGGGAGATAAACTCTATGAACAGTATATAATTCAAGTTTGAATGCTCAGATGGTTACTTTGATTAACTTGTTGAATGTTTCAACCGTTACATCACCGTTTTGGGTTAAGGTGTTTGCTTCATGGAAATTTATGGCCTAATCAAGAAGCAATTAGTTTCTTTGTAATTCAAGGTCAATCAATATGGCTGCCTCCGGCAATATAATTTGTTTAATGCTCATAATACACATTACAAGCAACAGTAACAAAATCACGAAGGTCTTCCTGAGAAAGAAACGAATAGATTTCTTAGCCAAAACTGATAAATGATAGGGAAATAGGCGGCAACAGGCATTGATTTGGTGGAAAAGAGTCAAGCTGATCTTGCCAATTGTCAGGGCATGACCAAGAGACCCAAGACGAATAAGCTGAAGTCATTGTTCACATATAATGCAGGTCCAAGTTACATTGGGGTCAAGAATTAGGCAATTTGGAATTCGCAGTTTGTAAGGAGTATTAGGGGCCAGGAAAATTAAGTAGAGCATAACATTTCCGCTGCCGCAGAACATCGTACAGCTTGGTAAACAGTCTTGCTTGCTCTGCTTTAGCCAATCTAGTAATACTCTGCAAGCGTTTATACGTCTATGTCCTGTCAATTCGTTCATTCAGGTGTCGAAGATGATCCTAAAAACGAAAGAAGGATAGAATATATCCATTACACATTATTTGAATTAGGAAAGGGAGCATTTCAACACCAAAAATCAAAGAGAAAAACCGTCAAATGTGGGCTATGAACAAAAGAATGCCCTGTGAAAAGGGATACCCTAGACCGAAATTAACCAGGACCATCTGCTGTAAAGTTGGACTTGCCTATCTAGACTCCTCCATTTTTGGCGCAGCTTCCATTCTGCACCAAGCAAAAAAAAAAATTTAAAAGATGTTTGTTGCTCTCACTTCTTTTCTCACGTGACATTCTTTCCCCCTTCAGCAACTTTGTCCACAAGGTTGATCTCAGGGTACTTATGTCGAATATCATACATAAAATCTCAAGATGACCTTGTTACTTGTTTCCTACTATTGTATCAATATTTGCACCTACACTTTATTCTCTTTATATCAATCTCCGCTCCAAAATAGTTATTGGAATTTTGGAAATCACGTCCATCATTTTTGGTAAAATCGATGAATTTACGCTTCTCAACACATGTTTCTAAAGTTGAGAAACATCAATGCATCAACATCAAATGCAGGATGAATTTGTGATGACTACTACAACTCAGCCTTTCCAATGCGAATAAAAGAGACAACTTATAATTGATATTTCTATGCACAATGTTGCCTATAAGAGTGTAGTTTGAGAAACACCCACTCTCCTATATTGAATTCCCTCTCAATTCTCCTCTTATCAACCACCTATTTTATTCTACGTAAGCATGGTTCATATGGAACTGCATCAGGCAGTGCTTGTTTAACAATTATTAGCTTGCTATCTCCAGTAAAATATGGTATATGCAGTGGTGGTGGATAACCATATAATTCCTTGAATGGTATAACTTATATGGCTGAATGAAAGCTTGTTGTATACCACCATTACGCCAATGAAAGCTACTGCATCCATTTGTGAGGACTGTCACTAGTCATGCATCTCAAATATGTTTTCAATGTTCTACTCAAGACTTTTATTTGTCCTTCATCGTTTTTGGACAGACTTGCTCGCCAGCCTCTGATTCCGACCAATTACAATCTGGTTACTTCATACATTGTTGAATTTTTGGACCTCTCATGAACAGTGTTGCTTTCGTTTCGAAGTCATTTCTCTACTGCTCCTTTCTTCACCCCTATCATGCCATTATGTCAGATACTAAGGAAGCTTCTAAGGAGGTAGAGAAACATTATCCTACCAATGACAGTCCCTATTCTCTAATTAGTCCTATTAAATTAGATGGCAGCAGCACTTATTTAGCCTGGTCCAGATCATGTTTGTTGTCTATCAAGGCTAGAAGGCTACAGGGTTACATTGATGGGAATAAGAAACCACCACTCGTTACTGATCCTACTTTTATTCAATGAGACTGGGATAATTCATTGGTTATGTCTTGGCTTCTTAATTCCATGCATCCTGAGATCTCCCGACAATATTTACTGCTTGACACTTCGGAGAAGATATGGAAAGCTGCAAATACCACTTATTCTCGTATGGGAAATGATGCTCGGATTTTTAAACTTCAAAACAAAATTCATGGCACAAAACAAGGTGAGCTTACTGTTTCAGGTTATTTTTCTAAGCTAAATAGTTTATGGTAGGAACTGGATTATTATCAAGATTTTCAAGCCAAGTGTGTTGATGATGCGGTATTAATTCAAATTATGTTTGAAAAGGAGCGAGTCTATGACTTTTTGGCTGGTTTGAACCCATAATTTGATTAATTGAGAGTTCAAGTTATTGGCAGATCTCATTTTCCCTCTCTTGAGGAGGCACATTCTTTAATCCAACAAGAAGAAACCAAAAGAAGTGTCATGCTTTATACTACACCAGTTGAGAAGTCGGGGCTTAATAGCCCATATTACTCATGAGTAGCCGAAGGATGTTACTTCTGATAAAGATCATTTGCGCAGTGATTACTGTGGAAAGGCAAGGCATACAAAAGAGACTTGTTGGAAGTTGCATAGGAGACCTATTAAGGTCGAGAGGTAAAACGAGTCAACCCCACAAGGGCTCAAGCAAATTTGTTAAAAATAGTAGAATCATCCAAGAAGTCTACTTCAGTTGACAATCTCTCTTCTGATAAAATTCAACATTTCAGGCGTCTCATGTCACAGCTCAACTCTTCCTCCATTGCTACCTCCAATTTTGTTAAGTCAGGTAACACTTTTGGTCAACTTGACTCATGGATTATTGATTCTGGTGTGAATAGACATATGACAAGCATTTCTAAAGGCTTTCTTAATTACTTTCCTTATCTAAAAAGCAATAGTGTCAAGGTGACTTATGGGTCCTTAACTCCTATTTTTGGGACAGGTTCTATTGTATGTACTCCAAATATTAAGTTGCCCTCTGTTCTTCATGTTCCTCAATTCCCTGTCAATCTTTTATCTGCCAATACTATCACCAAGGAACTAAACTATAAGGTTGAATTTTTCCCTGATTATTGTATCTTTCATAATCTTCAAACAGGGAAGAGGCTTATAAATGATGGAAGACAGTCAAGGCTTGGCCTTCTTTGGGGAATATCAGGATGTCAACCAGGAAATAATATAGTGGCATCGGTGGTTGGGCATCCATCATTTTTTCTTTTAGAAAAACTTTATTCCAGTTTATTTTCTAGAACTTGGTTTGATTCTTTATCTTGTGATGGTTGAGTACTAAGCATACTAAAAACTCTTACCATTTAAGTGATAATAAAGCCATTGTTCCTTTTATGCTTATTCATTATGATGTTTAGGGTTTAGTGATAATAAAGCCATTGTTCCTTTTATGCTTACCATTTAAGTGATAATAAAGCCATTCTCCTGCTTTCAATCTTTTCATAACATGGTTCAAACCCAGTTTGATGTTAAGATAAAAGTCTTGCGAATTGATAATGGGACATAATACATGGATAGTAGGTTTGGTACTTATTTGGAGTCTCATGGGATTATTAATCAAACTGGTTGTCCTTATACTAGTGCTCAAAAAAAGGTACCTAAAAGGAAAATTAGACATTTGTTGGAAGTTACTAGATCCCTTATGTTTACTATGAATTTTCTAAAGTCATACTGGGGGGATGCAATACTAGCGCCAGTCTTATCTTATTAATCGAATGCCTCTCAAAACTCTCCAATTCAAGACTCCTTTAGAAGTCTTAACCGGGAAACATGGCTATACTATTCCACCAAAGGTTTTTGGGTGTGTTTGCTTTGTCCATGCTAGGAATGTTGGGAAATTAGACCTAAGGGCCCTGAGATGTGTGTTCATTAGGTATTCTCCAACTTAAAAGGGATACAACTGCTATCACCCCCATCTAGGAAGTTTTATATCAATATGGATGTTATCTTTTGGGACTCTGAACTTTACTTTGGCACTACACAATCACCTCTTCAAGAGGAGAGTGGTGAAGAAGAAGTGATGCCTGTGGTACTTCATGATCTTGTTCAGGGGGAGAATGAGGAGACTGATGTTCAGGGGGAGAATATTGTTGGACGTTTAGATACTAATTTGTTGAAATACTCGAGGAAGAACAAGTGTGAACAAGTCATCATGCTTCCTACCCTGCAAGAATCCTCGGGTGAGTTATCTCCTGATTCTGATTTAAATTTACCCATTGCTCAGAGAAAAGGGGTCAAGTCATGTACCAAACATTCCATTACTTTGTCTATTATGATTCCTTCTCTCCTCTTATAAAGCTTTTGCCTTGTCTCTTTTCTCTATGTCTATTCCACAGGATTGGAGGGAAGCTATCAAAGATCCAAAATGGAAAGAAGCTATGGTAGAAGAAATGAAAGCTCTCACTAAGAATGAAACCTGGGAATTAGTTACTTCTCCAAGCAAGAAGCTAGTTGGCTGCAAGTGGGTGTACATAATAAAACACAAAGCTGACGATTTGATTGAAAGATTTAATGCCAGATTAGTGGCAAAGGGATTCACTCAAACTTATGGAGTTGATTATCAAGAGACATTTGCACCTGTTGCCAAAATGAACACAATCAAAATCTTACTATCATATGCAACTAACTCGGATTGGGATTTGCAACAATTTGATGTGAAAAACGCATTCCTACATGGAGACCTGGAAGAAGTTTATATGGAGATTCCTCCTAGTTTTGATAATGAGAGAAATCAAGGAAAGATGTGCAGATTGCAGAAAGCTTTGTATGGGTTGAAACAATCTCCCAGAGCTTGGTATGACAGATTCAACAATGCCATGATCTCTTTTGGGTATCAACAGAGCAATTCTAATCATACCATGTTCATGAGACACTACAAGGGTAAGATCACTCTTCTTATTGTTTATGATGATGATATAATGATGACAAGAGATGATAAAGAAGAAATGACTCAGCTGAAGAAGCTCTTGGCTCAAGAATTTGAGATCAAGGATCTTGGAAAGTTACAATACTTCTTCAGAATTGAAGTTGCAAGATCAACAAAAGGAATCTTCATTTCTCAGATAAAACACACTCTGGATCCTTTGGATGAAACTGATACGTTGGGATGTAAACCAGTAGAATCACCCATTGAAACCAATCATAAGCTGCGAGCAGGAATTGAAGAATTGGTTGATAAAGGCAGATATAGAGATTGGTTGGTAGGCTTATCTATCTTTCTCTCTAGATCAGACATTGCTTATGCAGTTAGCTTGGTGAGTTAGTTTATGCATGATCCTAGAGAATCTCATCAACAGACTGTCTTTCGCATTTTGCAGTATTTAAAGTTAGCCCTAGGAAAAGGTCTTCTTTTCTCAAAACATGGTCAGAAGTGGGAGAGTTTGCCACTAAAGCTTAACCTTTAGAGATTTGTTCAGAAGTGGGAGAGGTAAGCGTGACCTTTTTTCTACTCTCTTCCCTACGAACCTCAGCAAACATTTCTCAAATTGAGGGAAATGGCTTTAAACCAAGTAGTCATCCTCGTACTTCATCAACTTCAACATTAAGTCCCTGCAAGAAATCAAAAACTCTCTCCTTCTCCAACAATTTTCCATATTTCTCAGCATCAGCATGACACGCCCAATTTATTGCATAAAACAAATCCATCTGCTGCCATAATTTAGCGAGTAAGATATAATACTTAGTAACAGACATGTTACCTTGGTGAGTGTTTTTCATTTTGGATATGATTTCAAAACATTGAGATGTGTTCTCCAAGTCATAATATATTTCTTGTATAGCCTCACAATTTTCTCTTACAGTTTTACAGAATAGATAGGTTCTTCCTATTTTTGGCTCCATTGAATTGATAAGCCAAGCCATAACAGTATAATTCTTAGCATCCCAAGCACCATAAGTGACTGTTGTTTCCTGTGGTTGAGGAGCATCCCGATTAGATATCCAACCTTGCCTCTTTCTTTGATTAATAGCATGATTGGCTGAGACCATTCTTGGAAATTTATTCCATTTAATTTATGTTGCATGATTTGCAACAAAAGATTATCAATAGAAGGAGATGAGGATTGGGCTGAAGGGGTTACGGAACTAGGTGTTTGGGACGAGGTTTGGGTGGCAGAAGACTCGTCAAGGGTTGGTTGAACTCTAGCCATGATGTGGTCGGAAAAAGATTTTAGGCTACTAGAATCAGTAGCTCTGATACCATGAAACAAAAGGATTTTAGAAAAGGGTAGCAAACTTAACTTTATTCCTTTGATTCAAGGAAATTTATACAAGAGTATTTCCTAATTTAATGCTACTAATTATCATATTTGCGTATAGGATAAACTTGTCTTATCTGTTAGAAGATAAACTTATCTCCTAGAAGATAATCTCCTAAGCTAATAGAATTATCTAAAAATAAAGATAAATAATTATCCAACAATCTTGATATTCCCATAGCACTTTGGAAAGGAACCTGATCCTGAACTAGTCATCCTATTGCAAAATACATATCTTATGATAGACTCTCTCAAGGGCATAGGGCATTTACATCTAAAATCTCTAACCTATTTGCTCCAAGAAATATTCAGGAAGCACTTGATGATCCAAAGTGGAAATTAGCAGTAATGGAGGAGATGAATGCTCTAAGGAAAAATGGGACATGGGAAACTGTAGAATTACCCAGAGATAAAAGGACTATTGGTTGCAAATGGCTATTTACAGTTAAATGCAAGGCTAATGGAAGTATAGAAAGATACAAAGCAAGGCTTGTGGCTAAAGGGTTTACTCAGACCTACGGTATTGAAAATCAAGAAACTTTTGCCCTAGTAGCCAAGATTAACTCTATACGTGTGTTATTGTCTCTTGTAGTTAATCTAAATTGGTCCCTACATCAGTTAGATGTGAAGAATTCCTTTCTTAATGGCGACCTTGAGAAAGAAGTTTTGCGAAAATAATAGCAGAGAAGAATAATTTCATTCTCATAATTAGTAAGTTATAGCCATAGTATATATATACAATTGTCTATACTAAATATACAGAAGATTCCCTAAGATACATGGAAATCTGTATCTTATCATAATCCCTAAAAATCAGGGATTTATATGATTCCTATACAATCTTCTAGATACTGCAACATAATCCGACACTCCCCCTCAAGCTGGTGAGTGAATATCTTCCATTCCTAACTTGCCAATAATATCTTGAAACATTGTGCTTGTCAGTCCTTTTGTAAGTACATCTGCCAACTGATCTTTGGTTAACACAAATGGAGTGCATATTAAGCCAGTGTCCAGTTTTTCCTTGATGAAGTGCCTATCAACTTCAATATGCTTTGTTCAATTATGCTGTACTGGATTATGTGCAATGCTGATAACTGATTTGTTATCACAGTACAACCTCATAGGTCCTTAACATTTTATTCTCAAGCCATCAAGAATTATCTTCAGCCAAAGGAATTCACATATCCCCAATGCCATAGATCTAAACTCAGATTCTGCACTTGATCTTGCCACTACATGCAGCTTCTTACTTCTCCATGTAACAAGATTACCACCTAGGAGAGTACAGTAACCAGATGTTAATCTCCTATCAACCAAAGACCCAGTATAATCTGCATCAATAAAGGCCTCTAATCTCATACCTGTGATTGTTTGTCGCTTAAACAAAATTCCTCTTCCTGGGCTGCCTTTCAAGTATTTTAGTATTCTGTTTACTGCCTTGAGATGTGATTCTTTGGGATTATGCATAAATTGACTAACCGCGCTCACTGCAAATGCTATATCTGGTCTTGTGTGTGCCAGATATATCAACTTCCCAACAAGCTTCTGATATGATATTTTATCTACTGCTGAATCTTCTGGAGCATTACCTAATCCATGATTGAACTCAATCGGTGTATCCAATGGTTTACAACCCAATTTTCTTGTTTCTTTCAACAAGTCAAGTACATACTTTTGTTGAGAGATGAAAATCCCTTGCTTTGAGTGAGCTACTTCAATGCGTAGGAAGTATAACTTTCCTACCTCCTTGATATCAAATTCCTTCAAGAGACATTGCTTCAGATTTTTTATTTCTTTTGCATCATTTCCTGTCACAATAATATCATCCACATAAACTAGCAATGTTATGACTCCCCCAAAACTTGAATGTCTAACAAACAGAGTATGGTCTCCTTGACTCTGCTTATATCTTAATGAAATCATTACCTGAGCAAACCTCCTAAACCAAGGTCGTGGGGATTGTTTGAGCCCATAAAGAGCTTTCTTCAGCTTACATACCATTCCTTCTTTCGACTCAAATCCAAGAGAAACTTTCATGTAAATTTCCTCTTCTAGATCACCATGGATAAACGCATTCTTCACATCAAATTGCTGCAGATTCCACTCAAAATTAGCAGCTGATGATAACAGTATCCTTACCGTGTTCATCTTAGTAACAGGAGCAAATGTCTCAAGATAATCGATGCCATAGGTTTGAGTGAACCCTTTGGCCACCAATCTTGCCTTATATCTTTCCACCGATCCATCAGCCTTGTATTTTAAAATGAAAACCCACTTACACCCAACTAGTTTCTTCCCTTTTGGCAATTCCACTAATTCCCATGTCTTGTTCTTCTTAAGGGCCTCCATTTTAGCTTTCATAGCATCCTCCCATTTTTTGTCTCCTAGGGCCTCAGTTAGATTTCTTAGTGTGGGAATTGTATAGAGATTGGTTAGGAAGGCTCTATGTTTTCGGGATATATTCTGACAAGACATGAAAGAAGACAGTGGGTGTTTTGTGCAGGTTTTTGTTCCTTTCCTAAGTGCAATTGGTAGGTCCTCGGTACTTGTTTCTTTCGGTTTTTCTGCTGGTTCAAATGATGGCTCACCATTTGGTGTGAAATTATCAGCTAGAAATTGAGCAGTAGCACGAATGGGAGACTGAACTTGTGCTGGTCGAGAGACTGGTTCCTTCCTTCTAAAATAGACTTGCAGTGGCTATTTGTCAATAGATATGGTGGCTGTTTGTCAATTGATGAAGATGCGGATTTAGGCACAGTGGATGAAGATGTGAATTTAGGCACTGTGGGTTGAGATTGATCAAAACTAAGATCTAGAAGAAACATATCCTTTGCTCTATCTTCACTTGAGATCTCCCCCTGAAGATAGGTATGCTGACAAAAGATTCAAGTTCAACAAAAGTGACATCAATTAAGATAAGGAATTTTTTATAAGGTGGATAAAAACATTTGTAACCCTTTTGTGTGGAAGAACATCCAATAAAAATGCATCTAAGAGCTCGTGGATCTAGTTTGTTCCTATTGTGAGAATGGAAATGAACAAATGCAACACAACCAAAGATCCGAGGTATCCGATTGTTTGACATAGAAAAATTTGGGAAAAATTTTGTAAGAATCTCAATTGGACTTTTGAACCCAAGAACCCATGTTGGAAGTCTGTTAATAAGATGGGCAGCAGTTAATACTGCTTCACCCCAGTATTGTTTTGGAATATTTTTATGAACAGCAAAGCTCTAGTGATCTCTAGGAGATGTCAATTTTTTCTCTCAGCTACCCCGTTTTGTTATTGGGTAGTAACACATGATGACTCATGAATAATTCCTGTTTTCCAGAAAAATGACGAAAGGGTTTGATTGAAATAGTCCTTGGCATTATCTAATCGAAATCTCTTAATTTTGACATCAAACTGAGTATGGATCATGTTGTAGAAACTAGGAAAAATAATACTAACATCAGATTTGTTTTTTAAGAGATAAAACCATGTGACTCGGGTACAATCATCAATAAATGAAACAAACCACCTAGCACCCGAAACATTTGGGATGGTAGAAGGTC
>JANKOE010000009.1:51537658-51560552 GCA_026284465.1 Erythroxylum citrifolium | reverse complement strand
GGTTACATAGATTGGGTCTTTTGGGGGTAGATCAATCTGTTGTAATTTTTGAGAACTACAGTGAAAGTATTTAATCTGGGTGAAGGCCCCGCAGACGTAGGTAAGATATGTCGAACTGCGTTACCAAACGTCGGTGTCTTTAGTATTTTGCTTTCGTGATTATTGATTTAATTGTGCAAAAATTGAAGAAGATTTAATTAAGTCTTAAAACAAACTCCGCAGTGTCTTAAAGCCAACATCCGCGTGTGTCTTCCAGCCCACGCCACATTTGTGTTTGAATGTCTTAACGTGTAAATCCGTAAGAGCTGGATTTGGATATATTAACATGTAATCCAATAAACTTGAATTTCAACAAGAAGCAAAATAACAAAGTTGTATACATCACTCTAGTACACACTAAAGAGTAAATATATACTACATGCTTGCACATACTTATTCCAAACCTAAGATATATCGTTGTTACATATAAAAGAAATTCATTATTACTAATTATTTGTAGAATTGGCCTCAAGATCAGCAGCTTTCTCGAGGAAATTAGTGGTGATATTATCATTCTCGAGGGCCATCTGAATGGGAGATGAACCTAAGCCGTCAGCAATAGCAAGCCAAATCTTCTTCAACTCCGCCCGAAACTCGTCAAGGTCAACGGTTCCACTCTTATCACAATCGAACTTGTCGAAGATGGAGTCGTATAACTGGGTGAGCTGCTCCGGAGGGGTAGCCACATCCACCCCAAAGTGGCTTTCCACCAAACGCATCGATTCCAAAGCCTTTCGGAGCTCCGACCGGGACAGCACTCCGTCCTTGTTCAGATCCAGTCGCCCAAAAGCCTCGTTTACGCTCTTCTCGAATTCAGCATCGTTGTTCACGAAGGCAAGTACGGTAGATCCGTCTATGGTCACCACCCCCATCTTTTTCTTTCTAGTTGTTCTTAGCTAGTACTAGGAGGAAGGACGGAAGAAAGCAAAAAAGAGATACAGAATCAGTGACCGAGTGGGTATTTCATATGGACGCGAGAAAAGACACGCGACACGTGCATAGGTTGCTTACGAATATTATTGTGAAGCAAGTAGGTTTTTATGCTGTGGTCCTGTGGTCGCACAAAACCTGAGGCTGGAAGTGCTAGCTTTTTATTCGGGATGTAGTTGTTTGACGTTTTCTTTTGAGAAATTTGTTAAAAGTTTTTCGATTGTAAATTGTAAATAATTATGATGTCATCAATATGTCGGATGACGAGTTGATGACATATACCGCATAATTATTGATCTTGGGTGGGTTGGTGAAGTGATGCGGTAAAGAAACAAGTGTAGCTTCTTCCTTTTTTGGTCATGCCCGAGGGTGATTGTAAAGTGTCAACGTAATGAATAAGAGGCTCCACTCATGACCCAACAATGCACTTATCAAACCATTATTTACCCACTTTCTTCCAGAAAAGCTTTGCATTTAAATAGCCCACCAAAGCCCAAAACTTCTAATGTCCACGACATTTGCTTTGTCCACAATGGCTACTGCTACTGCCACTAGTTCTACACGACTGTTCTTCCTTACCATGGCGGCTATAATGCCATCGCTGGTTAGCTTTGGGATGGCCGATTCCAACAAAGACATAGATGAATGTGCACAGCAGTTAGCAGGGCTGGCAACTTGTCTACCTTACGTTGGAGGCGACGCCAAATCGCCCACTCCAGATTGCTGCAGTGGTCTTAAGCAAGTTCTCAAAACCAATAAGAAGTGTTTGTGCGTGATTATTAAGGATAGAAATGACCCTAATTTGGGCCTCAAGGTCAACATTACGCTGGCTTTGGGGTTGCCTTCAATTTGCCATGCGCCTGCCAATGTTTCTCAGTGCCCAGGTCACAATTTCTTAATCTCTAACTCTTAACCAACTGGCGATTATGTATTCAGTGATCATACGTGTTGTAGGATCTTGAATCCGTTATTAATTTGGTAATGGTGATTAATAGCAACAACTCGTAATGCTTCTTCTCAACTGTAACATTAACACGTTCATTGCTTGGTTGGGATGTCATGCAGCTCTTCTAAACTTACCTCCTAACTCACCAGATGCTCAAGTCTTTTACCAACTGGCTAATCAAAAAGCCAATAGCCCAGCTTCCGCTCCCACTGCGACTGGTAATTAATGCAATTACATATATATATATGTATATCTTATTCTTGGTAGTTTACCGATAATTAAAATCTTAATCTTTTCAATTTTGTGAAATTCTTAAGGGAATCATACACCTAAAACTGTAAACGGCCAGCTGGAAAGCAATTCCGAACAGAAGAGCAGTGGATGTAGCAATGGAAAGAGATGGGTAGGGATCGAGCTGGTATGTTCAGGGATTCTGCTTTGGCATTTCGTCTATTTACACGAGCAAAAGTTGAGACTCTGAGACCCGCCTCCTTGCTCTTCCCTTTGACATGACATCTTAATGTATCCCGGTCCGACAATTATTACTGTATGATGGATAATCTTTATGTTGTTTAAGTTATTATGGGCGTGCTGATACATAACTATTTTCCTCTTCAAATTTAACTTACGAATGAACAATATAAAGAGTGGTAATGATAAGAAGAATAACGAGACGTAGAAAGGCAGCTGTCAAGACCACCAATTCCTTTTTGTTTTCCCTTGGCAATGTAGACCAAGTTTCTAAAAATAAAAGACATGTTTGCAGTTCACTAAACAACTTGGAAGCCACGTTCCAAATCAAATAACACTTGATAGCTACTAATCCAAAATTTTGGTAAAAACTGTTTTCGTACAATGAGTCTGCAGCGATCTTTAATGTTGGTTGGGCCGCTACTCTAGCTTCAAACAAATGTAAATCAGCTTCGTTGTTTAACGCCTTCCAGTTAAAAGTCTACATAGCATTCTTCTTATTCTTTAAAAGCAGGACAAGGGGCAGGGGTAAAGTTGTTTTCTTCATTGCTAATCATTGTAAAAAATCCTCTAAAATATCTTGCCTGTTTCATAACTGCTAAAAGCCTAAAACCCCCGGTGACCTTCCTGTCCAGCAAAATGTTATCAAATATGACGAATTGTATCTCAATGAATTCAACAATTATCATTCTACGTTTGAAGGATTCTTTCCACAAAGTAACAGAATTATTGAGCATTGGTTTCTGTTTGTTGAAATCTCGTGATCTCGACCAAGCAACCACCTTCAGATTGTATTTGTATGTATGGATAAATTTTGATTTGAGAAGTGAAGAAAACTGATACCTATCCCAATTGATCGAAATAGGTCCTGCAATTTTCTACTTCAGTAGCTTCGTCATACCTGTCATCATGCAAGGTGTGTGAAGGAAATTGGTAGAGCATGTAAATGATTGCTTCAATTTTTGGAAAAAGAAGATTTTGTAACTAGGAGAACAAACATAGGAAAAGGAAAGAAGAAATAGAAAAACCATGTGTGTTGAAATGAGAAACCAAGTAAAAATGAAGATTAGGTGGAGTTGTCCTTAGTTGATGATGGCGCCGTAAAAGCACGTCGATCGTCGGAAGTAGCAGTAATAACAGGCATCCATACATCAGCGGTGCTACTCAAGAGTGAATGCACCTGTGGATCCGCCGCCATTGCCGTCGATATCATCTCATCCACGTCATCTAGTTTTGCTGATAATTTATCCAACTCCCTTGCTATTTCCAACTAGAGGCATAACATCATTTATGCTCCTCATTAGTTGAAATGAAATGATGATACATTGATATGATGACACAATATAAATCAAAAACAAGAAGAAGATGCTCTCTCTGTCTATCACCTCATCAAGATCGCTGGTGGGCTTTGAAGGGAGTTTTGTCATCTCTAATCCAAGTGCTTCAATTTTCGCACGCAATTCAACTTCCTCCTGGTTTGTCAAAGCTTCCACCTATATTGGTCAGACAAAAAGAAGATAAATAAACGGGAGATATTATGAATCTGAGAAATAAGATTAAGCATAAAAAAGATACAGGGAGGAAAGTTACTGAAGGCAAAAAGCGGCAGTCAAAACCTACATAAAATAAAAATGAAGTAGATGACACTTCCAATTGGGATCTTATTCTTTTTGTAGAAGAAGTTAGTAGATAATAGTGAGTCAATGACTATAGAGCGGAATTGGTGAGCATGCCTGCTGCAGAAGTCCGGAAAGTAGGTGAAAGAGCTGCTCATCTGCTGCTGATGCTGCTACTTGATCTTCCTCCATTATCTGTAAGTATCGGGTATAGGGTTTGTGTTTTAGGGAAATTTTCCGATCCGATGATAGCCAAGTCTCTCTCTCTCTCGGGTCTTCGCTTTTCTTTTTTAATTTTTATATTCAACAAATACATGGGTTATAGATAACCACTGGTTTGACCTGTGACTTGATGGGTTGAAATAGGTCGGCCCAGGCCTAATTACCGGTTGATTGGCCATAGTTCGACGGGTTAGAGGCTGATCAGACAATCCGACTTATTATATATTTAAAAATAAAAAATAAAAAGAGGATTATTTTTAAAGCAACAGCCGAGCCACAAATCGACTTGATTTTAGAACAATCACTCCTATCCATTTTTTAGTTCAAATGAATTTTCCCTAAAAGTTACAAATGGACTTGTTTTGGTCGTTAGGATAAGCAGAATTCGGTTTCCAATTAACTTTTTTCTATTTTTAATTGGTTTAACTCATAAATTCATCTGCTCTTGGACCAAAAGGTTGATCCCCAACTCCAAGGGCTCCTGGTCGCGAGCATAAATTCATCTGCTCTTGTCATGAGGAAGAGGGGATCTTCCAAACAATAAGTTGCCGTTCCTTTTTATTTGACGATTGCCCGACCCATGAAATACCCAGCCTGATCCGACTTGACCCAATTTATTTTGGGCCAGACCGGGCCCAATTATCATCCCTATTTAAGATGAAGTCCTCGGACACCAAAGGTTTTGATCTTGGGCCCTACACTCCGATTGGGTTTTTGGATGAAGGAAGCGGAAAGCTGGGGCGGGCTTTCTAATAACAATAATAATTATTAAAAAAAAAAGACTCGTGTCGTGCCTACTTTCCACACCCTTCCCAACCAAGGTACAACCTTGAAAGTTAATGCAAAAGGCAGTCTTATCTTTTTAATCAACAACGTATTCACAAAAGTAGGCCCAATTTGCACAATCGGCATTTATTGGTCGGGGAAGCTATTCCTAATCCATTCACTCTTTTGTCTTTGCCTTATCTTTCTTTGCCTCTTGGCACTTACTACTACACCAAATAGAAAAGACTACTTTATCTTAGAAGCAACCATCAATTTGATGTAACATTTGCCTAACTCTCATACTAATCCTATAAACTTTTATCAATTCATCGCCTAAAAGCTTTCACTCCACCACTCCTTTTCACTTTTAAATATTTTCTTACTTCCTTTGTTTTTCTATAAAATATTATATACGGATGGTATAAAAGATTTCATTTTGCATAGGATTAATTAACAAGTACGTTTGTTTGATTCCCCATATAAGATTAAAAAGTAAGCAAAGAAGATGTTAATTTGTATTTTATTTTCATTTCATTTCATTTGGAGGGATAAGTAAGAGAGGAGAGAGTCCAAGTGTCAAACTCAAAACAGGTGGCACTTCATAAATCCAAATGAGAAGCAACACCAACTTGTCCGTATCCTAGACTAGACCCGTCGAGTTGAAAACGACAAGAACAAAGGGAAAAACCGAGAACAGTCTCCAGCAGCTCTGATCGGGTGTGCTCAATCCCGTGTAGCCGTGTAGGTGATGAGAAAAAGTCAGTATGAAATTTAATCTGGTCGATGTTGAGCAAGTTAAGCAACTGGAAAACTCAAAAGTGTATATATAATATAAAACCCCCGGCGGGGCCTCAACAACTCGCCTACGGCGACTTTCTGCAGCTATCAACCATTATTCCCATTCTCTCCCTTTGCTTCAGTAACTTCTTAACACCCATTGATTGATTTTCTCCATGAACCAACATATGTAGAGTTTCTCAGTTCTATCTGCTCTTTCCATTTTCCTCTCTTTTTTCTTTAGACAATCTTCTATGACTCTGATTCTTGGAGTGTTGTCTACGCTACCTTACGTTTTGGCTCCGTTTCTGATTTAACCGGTAATAATCTTTTTGCTTCCTAAATTGTGCTCTGTTTATTTTCTCTTTACTCAATTCTCCTGATCATACATCTTTCTTTCTTTCTTTATTGTTACTCTGCTTCTGCGGCTTCCTTATTCAAACTACATATTTACATATATCTGCCTATCTATGTTAGAAAAGATTAGGTAAATATTTGAGGTTTATGTATTCCTAGACCGATGGTTTCATTAGCTACAGAGGACTGTGTATGTGAGCTTGTGTTTGTTCTGTGGAAAAGAAACGACAGGCAATCAGACTTTCTCACATCACACACAGTTTGCTACTTGTGCAAAGTTATGTTTATGTTATCTTCCCAATTAATTCTAGTTGTTTTGAGCTACAGGGAGCTATGACCATTTAAAGAAAGTTATATTTATGAATTACTGTTCTGTTTTCCATACAAAGGGTACTTGATCGGCATCGGCGTTACGTGTAAACAAAGAAACGATGTCGACTAATAGTAGAAGGGGTTCGGATCAGCAGGCACAGCCGCAGAGACGGATTCTGCGGACGCAGACAGCTGGGAATATAGGGGAGTCCATGTTGGATAGTGAGGTGGTGCCTTCCTCCCTCGTTGATATTGCTCCAATTCTGCGTGTGGCTAACCAAGTGGAGGCCAGCAACCCTAGAGTTGCTTATCTCTGTAAGTTGCAGCTTCTTTCATTTATATATATGAGTATGTACATCCCTTTTTTACACATAGCATGTCAACTTCTCTGTGCACTTATTAAGGACTTCATTCTTGTGTCTGCTAACACGTTTCTTTCGAGCTCCAAAAGGAGCATATGGTTCTTGCTTATATAAACACTTTCATTCTCTTTCTGTCTTTTACCCAAAATGCTTTCGCCTATCTAATCTTTTGAACATGCACGTTATTCAATTTTTTTTTTTAAAGATAAGTACTAGTTCTTCACAGCTATCGCTAGTGGCAGAACTAATTTTATATTTATATTGGAAAGTTTAGCCAGTGCTCGTCATTTTGTTGTCTACTCAAATCTAGAAATAGTGCGACTGATGAATCCTGGAGTCATCAAAGTTTCTGAACTAATATTCCTTGGTGCAAAATATCAGGGCATGCAATGGTCATTAATGGAGTGACAGAAGTGAAGTTTTGAGGAAAATGAATGTTTGTTAGAAAATCATTCTAGGATAGATTCCCAGGGGATAACTCTCTCACTTGATGCTCTGTTTTAGTCATACTCCTTAGTTATGCCCATATAATCTCTTTCTTCCTTTCCTTTTTCTTCTGGCAACCTCTGTCTCATAAAATTTTGCTTTTCTATTTGGTTAAATTTTGTTTGGCTGCATTTAGGACTCAAATTTGGAAATCTGGTTGTTGTGATTGTATTCCAATGTTTTCCAGACTCTAAATCTTCAGTTTTGCATTGATGTTGAAATAGGTCGTTTTTATGCTTTTGAGAAAGCTCATAGACTAGATCCCACATCTAGTGGGCGTGGTGTTCGCCAGTTTAAAACAGCACTTCTACAACGTCTGGAAAGGGTAAGCACTTACATGCAACTTCCCTTTTAAAGATCCAATTTGGCGTTAACTTCTTGAAGTTTAACATGTTACTTTAAATCTGTCACAAATCGTTCAACTTTGTCCAGAGGCTTCTACTGTATTTTTCATCCTCCATCATAACTCCTCTTTTGTTTTCTATTTTTTTCTATATGTATCTGTTTGGATGGAGTGTAACTTTCATTTTTTTTCCTGCCCAGGAAAATGATGTTACAATGCAAGGAAGGACAATGAGTGATGCTCGAGAAATGCAGAAATTTTATCGTGATTACTATCAGAAGTATATTGAAGCTTTAACTCATGCAGCTGATAAAGCTGATCGGTAATATATGTGAAAGCTTATAGGTTATAGTTTTATTTGTTGTTCCTGCACATGGTTTTGCAAATCTCACGTGAATTTCATCACCCTAACTCAGTGCTCAACTTACAAAAGCATATCAAACTGCTGCGGTCCTATTTGAGGTTTTGAAGGCTGTCAACCAGACAGAGGAAGTGGAAGTAGCAGATGAGGTTGAGATGACACTTTCTCCTTTTCAGTACTACATCATTGTCAGTTTTCATTTGTTCAGCATGCTAAGAGGACATTGCTGTCTACATTCATACAGGTTATGACAATTAATGGATATCCGGTGTAACAGTTGTTTTCCTCTTTTTCTTGTAGATTCTGGAGGCTAACACCAAAGTTGAAGAAAAAACAAAAATATACGTGCCTTACAATATTCTTCCCCTTGATCCTGATAGCCAAAATCAGGCTATCATGCGATATCCGGAGGTTAATTCCATTTTGATCCACTTCCTCACTTTGTTTTCTTTTTAGCTGAAAGCTTGTACCTTGTCCACTGGGGCATTTGCAGATTCAAGCTGCTGTATCTGCACTTAGAAATACCAGAGGCTTGCCTTGGCCAAAGGACCACAAGAAGAAAGTAACTGAAGACATTCTGGACTGGCTTCAGGCTATGTTCGGTTTTCAGGTGACTGATTTGTTGGAAATTTGTTACTGTGTGGTCAATTAGTTGGAAATACTAAATTTGGGTATGCAGAAAGATAATGTTGCGAATCAAAGGGAACACCTGATCCTGTTGCTTGCAAATATGCACATTCGACAATTTCCAAAGACTGACCAACAACCCAAGGTTATTTAACCTTTCTCTATTGCTCTGCTGATGAAAATAGGTGTGCTCATTCTCATGTTTTATGAAAATTGCTGATATTGCTCATTTCAGTTGGATGAGCGTGCCCTAACTGATGCAATGAAGAGAATTTTTAAGAACTACAAGAAATGGTGCAAGTATTTGGGGCGCAAAAGTAGCCTCTGGTGAGATCAACCTTCCTGCAAAAACTATTATTCCAAGTTTTAACTGTGCTTTTGAGTTTCTGGAGGCCCTGAATGGTTCTTATACTCTTACAGCAGTTATATTTCCCTTTATGTTCTGAATTGTGGCAGGGAGCTCCTTACCTTCAACAATCCATTGTTATGTTTTAACTTTCATTTTTTATCTTTGTGGTCATCATTGAATTGACAGGTTGCCAACCATTCAACAGGAAGTTCAACAGAGGAAGTTACTTTATATGGGTCTATATCTCCTTATCTGGGGAGAAGCAGCGAACTTAAGATTCATGCCAGAATGCATTTGTTATATATATCATCACGTATGTATTTGTCTGTAGCTTCAATATAACCTAGGTACATCGGCAATATCTTTCCATTTCAAGATGTTGCTTACCTTCTGATTTGATTCTTTCTTCCTTTTCTATTTCTCTTTCTTCCTTTTGGACCCTTATAGGTATGTTTGTTGTGTATGAAGTATGTGATTTCATGCATGTGGAGATGAATCATAAAATAAGAATGATGCAAAGTTGCAAAATTAGTACTTTTATATAGTCACTACAGCAAGCATGTGTTATGGAAAAGCAGCCAGTATACAAGTCCATTCTAGTTGACCTTTACTGTAGCTAATCTTATACCAGCTGGGAATTGGAATTAATCATTTGATTGCATGTGTTTTCTTGTGCCCTTCTTCAGTTTCTTTGTTGGGCCAGAACTTTCCTGCTTGTGGAACATTGTTTCTTATGTTTAGAGAGGCACTAATAAGTAATAACACAAACTTCTGGATTTTCTCTTCATTTTTATTGAAAAAAAATATTTTTCTTGTACTTGCTCCATTTTCCAAGATTCAAATTTTCCGGAAATGAACAGGACATCTTTTTTCAGTTATTATCTTCGGAGACTCATCAAGGCTTAGTTGAGTTTAATTTCATAATATTTTCAGCAATAACTTAATGCATAAAGGCATTGGGATAATTCCAGATTATTGGCAAGCGTGAATTTGATAACAATATAAACTTTTACATAATCCATCGGAAATTGCCACTTCCGAAACTGTATGATTAAAATTTGATGGTTTATTTTGAGTTATCAAGCTGATATTGTTGCAGATGGCATTTGAATTGTATGGAATGCTGGCGGGGAGTGTTAGTCCAACGACTGGAGAGCACATAAAACCAGCCTATGGTGGTGAGGAGGAGGCTTTCTTAAGAAAAGTAGTGAAACCAATATATGATACAATTGCAAAGGTTCGATTATCTTATCTTTCCTTGAACTTAAATGTTTATTTCTTTTTGTTTCTTTTTAGTTTTCTAGTGCCTGCTGATATTTTGCTTTTACTGTTCTCGTTAGGAAGCAGAAAGGAGCAAAGGAGGGAGGTCAAAGCATTCACAGTGGAGAAACTATGATGATTTGAACGAATATTTTTGGTATGGCACTTCTCTATGCATATTCATTGTATTTCCAATTTGGAGTATCAACTTGAAATAGTTCTGTTTGTATGAGATTGTAGGTTAGTTAGTTGTTTCCGATTGGGATGGCCCATGCGTGCAGATGCTGATTTCTTTTGTCTGCCTCCAGAGGAGTTGCGGTTAGACAAGGATGAGGTGGGTGATATAACTGAGCTTATCTTCTTCATGCATATGCCTTTCTTCTTAACTATCTTGTCTTGAACTTATAATCGCTCAATTATGGTCAGCACTTTTCCTAGTGAGTTGCTTTATGCTAGCATTCTCTTCTAAAGGATAGAGTCAGTTTACATTTTCTGGGATCAAAAGATATATTAAGGTTTCACAGCCAGCAGTTTTTGTCGCAATCAAATATCTGAGCACATTATTCATTCTTACTTCAATCTGTTTTTGTTTTCATTATGGACATTTTATGTCTTATTCAGGAGAAGAAACCAGTTACTGGGGATCTATGGATTGGAAAAGTTAATTTTGTTGAAATAAGATCATTCTGGCATATATTCAGAACTTTTGACAGAATGTGGAGCTTTTATATTTTGTCTTTACAGGTAAATCTCTCTGTTTATTTGTTGATATATGCTGATTGCGCTTCGTAATTAATTTGGCTTGCCAATTGTCATTTGATGAAGGCAATGATCATCATTTCTTGGAATGGTTCGGGAAAGTTGAGTTCTGTATTTGAGAGTGATGTTTTCAAAAAGGTTCTGAGCATCTTCATAACCTCTGCGATATTAAATTTTGCACAAGGTAGGTGAGTGATGTTGTTGGTGGCCTCTTTTTCATTATCTCATCTTTTGAACTGGCATTTGTCTGGGTTTTTCTCTGATGAGACAATGTTTTATTTTTATGCAAACGTAGTGTCTACCATACATGCCTCAATTTTCGTACACACAAGGTCATCTTCTGCACAGGCTAATGACTTATTGCAATATTTTTGTGTCATATTTTGCTTTTCCAGCTGCCCTTGATATAATCCTAAGCTGGAAGGCAAGACACATCATGCCATTTTATGTCAAACTTAGATACATGTTGAAGGCTCTTTCAGCTGCCGCATGGGTCATAATTCTACCAATAACCTATGCATATAGTTGGAAAAATCCTCCTGGAATTGGGCAGGCTATTAAGAAATGGTTTGGTGATAGTCCAGGTTCACCCACTTTGTTCATTTTGGCCATCCTTATTTACTTATCACCAAACATGCTCTCAGCTCTGCTATTTTTGTTCCCATTTATTCGTCGCTTCCTTGAGGGTTCAAACTATAAGATTGTGAGGCTCCTGATGTGGTGGTCACAGGTAGTCACAATTCCTTTGGTATTTTGCTTTGTTATGATTGTTCCTTTGAAATTGTAAAAATTAAATCTATGAAAATCAATCAATTGTCTTACAACCTTATTATCTTTTCCTATCTGATAGCCTCCGCTGTTTGTTGGAAGGGGAATGCATGAGAGCTCAATATCACTTTTCAAGTAAGAGTTACAACTATATTAAAAGATTTCTCATGGAATGGATCAAATTTGTAATGGAAAATCTTATTATCATCAAATCTCCAGGTACACAATGTTTTGGATTCTGCTCCTAGTGTCAAAGCTAGCATTCAGTTATTTCGTAGAGGTAGGTTGGTTCTTTTTTTATTCCAAGAAATTATAATTTCTTTCAATGCTAGCAAATATAGATGTGAGATGATCTTCAGTTTATTTTTCCTTGGCAGTTCTTATAGTTTCAGCTGAATATCGTAAAGACATTAAATACGTGGATCTGTTTGAAGTTCAAACTAGTAGTTCATTTCTCTAAATATTAGCATTATTACGCTTCTGTTAGGAACAATGTCTGTCTCGTTAACTTCTATAAAATTATTTGTTGGAGAGCTATCTTAATCCTTCCTGCGATTGGTGCACAAAACCATAGCTATGATCGCAAAAGATGCACATGAGTAGAAGTAGAATTGCATCACAACGTGACTTTTCTTAGTTTAGGTCTCGTGAAAAGGAAAATAGAGACGAGGAAGAAAAAAGATAGAGTTTTCACAAGATTTTAGGCTAGAAAAACCATCTTTATTAGAACTTTGTGCGATTTACATAATAGAAGAGTCTTTATTATAGGGAGAATATAAGTCTCATAATAGCTATATTCCTAATTAAGAATCATATATATCCTATTTGTTATATTCAACATGTCTACTCTACTTTAATTTCTACATACATATTTTGGTAGCGAAATCACGAATGTGTGGTGGTCTAAAACAACTCAAAACTTTGGTACGAGTCTTTTGTTGAAATAGAATGACCTTCCTTTCCCTTACTTTTCTAATTATGGTTAATAGTGTTATATTTCACATATCCCAAAAGCAGAACCTTGCATTTCTTGTAGAAAATCTTTTAATTGTTCACAAGCCACTAGGAAAAGATTCTTTAAATAGAAATTTTCAATTAATTCGAGGGCCTGACATGATCTTCTTGGAAAGTTTCTAACACCTTTTCGGTGACTGATGGTCTCCTGCATCATTTTGAAACCCATCTTTTGAGTTTCAGATCAAGCCTCTTGTGGGTCCCACGAAAGCTATCATGAAATTTCACATTTCCACTTATAAGTGGCATGAGTTCTTTCCTCGAGGTAATGATGAAAATGATGCATTTATTCTCAAGAGTAGAAATGTTTCTGAGGATACTATTTGCTGGTGGCAGCCGAGAACAATATTGGTGTTGTTATTGCACTGTGGACTCCTGTTGTTCTAGTACGTCCATGTTATTTCCTGAACAATCTCTTATTGAAGTCATTATAAATTAAACACCAACTTATTTGCAATTAATTAAAAAAAATTCTTTATAGGTGTATTTTATGGATACTCAGATTTGGTATGCTATCTACTCAACTATATTTGGAGGTATATATGGAGCTTTTCGCCGATTGGGAGAGGTAGGTTCCAGTTATCCATGGTTTCTATTGATCTTTGTTGCCGTGAGAATCTAATTATGTCCAAGTTGGTGGCATTGTCTCTTATATCATTCTTCAAAGCATGATAATATGGATTTTGCTAGCTACTGGATATACTAGAAAGCTGAAACCTCTTTCAACCTAATTTCTAAAGGAATGGGATAAGCAACCTGTTTATACATTTTTTTCACTGATTTTTGCAATTGAGTGTTAATTCTTTTTAAAAGTTAACAAACTACTATAATTGTAGCTCAAATTGTTAGTGCTTGATGACACACTTAACTTCTAACGTGGATGAACACTTGTTAACTCTTTGCAGGCTATGTTTGAATATAAAAGTAAATAACATTGTTCCAACGTACCCACATGGCATCTTCATCAACTTCATCTGATGAAAGGTGCAACTTCTAATTTTTTTTAATTAACAGACGAGGTTAACGGAGATGCCATGTTTGTGAGTGGGGCCTACAGTTTTTCATTTGTATTTTAACACGTCCTACAATTGTATCACTTGTCTGCCCCACCATCAGACACACTCGTGTGTTAGTTTTTAAAGAGAATTTTCTCTTGATTGCAAAAGTTAAGAATTTCTACGTTAACTTGCTATTAATTACGAAGTTTTTATCCCTAGAAAGGCACTAATCTTAGTTAAAGCAAAGATATGAAGATGGAATACTTTAATTTTCGACAATAATTTGGTGCTGCATACTAACTATAGTATAGTTGTACATATAAGAGCCAACATTGGAAATACTTCAGTTTGCAGAAATTATAATGCTATTACCAGATTTTTTACCAACTTCTGTAAGAACACTAGTCAAAAGATAGAGGTTAAAGAAGTCTACCATTATGAGATTTGCACGAAATGTATTGTCACTAAAAATGTATGGATAGAGATGCATATTCCAGAGTTGATGTATGCCCAATGAATCTTAAAAGGGGTGACCTTGTGTTTCTGTCTCATTTTCAGATTCGAACATTAGGGATGTTGAGATCCCGATTCAAATCACTACCAGGTGCTTTTAATGAGTGCTTGATCCCACCAGAGAAGAGTGAGAAGATCAAGAGAAAAGGACTGAAAGCCATGTTTTCTAAAAAATTTCCTGAGGTTTGCTATTCTGTTGTTAAAACAATTATAGTCAATATGAGATACTTCTTTTTTTCATTTTGAAGTCAACGAAAAATATTCAGGAGTTTGACGATCTCTTTTGGTCATTTTTAGGTTTCATCCAACAAAGAGAAGGTCGAAGCAAGGTTTGCTCAAATGTGGAACAAAATAATCAGTAGCTTCAGGGAGGAGGATTTGATAAGTAACAGGTATCAGGAGGACGATGCATTGGAAACTTTTAGGTTAAAAGACATAGTAGAAGTTACTCTGTTTCACTGATGTCGATCCGTTTTGTAGTGAAATGAACTTGATGCTTGTCCCATACTGGGCTGATATTGATTTAGACCTCATGCAGTGGCCTCCATTTTTACTTGCTAGCAAGGTCTATTTGCGTTGTGCTGTTTTTTATTCCATTATCAGGTCAACATTACAGTGATGGATATAATTCACTTTGCATATTGCTCAGATTCCAATAGCTGTAGATATGGCTAAAGATAGCAACGGGAAAGACCGTGAACTGAAAAAGAGATTGGACTCAGACTCCTATATGCACTGTGCAATTCGCGAGTGCTATGCTTCATTTAAAAGTATCATCAATTACTTGGTTTTAGGGGAGCGTGAAAGATTGTAAGTTTGATCGTACAAAAGTATTTGGTTCTATTTGAAACCTATGTTATCTCATGATCTTGTTGTTTTCTTGCCTTCAGGGTTATAAATGATATATTCTTCAAAGTTGATGAGTATATACGGCAAGACACCCTGCTTACTGAATTAAATATGAATGCTCTCCCTACCCTCAATGAACAATTTGTGAAGTTGATTGAATATTTGGTATTTTTCTACAATTAAAACAGAGATAATTTATCAGCTTCCACAATGTTTTATTGCACCTTGAATGAAATGTTCTAATCATTTCAGCTGAAAAATAAAAAGGAAGACAAGGATCAAGTTGTCATTCATTTGCTTGACATGCTAGAGGTGGTGACTAGAGACATAATGGAAGATGAGCTTCCGAGGTAAATTTATATTGAGAGAATTTCTCAAATATGATATATATTCTGCTTAATGCATTCTTCATATTCCTTGTGTAGTTTGCTGGATTCAAGCCACGGTGGCTCTTATGGAAAGCATGAGGGAATGACCCCACTTGATCAACAGTATCAGTTTTTTGGCTCACTTAGATTTCCAGTGCCAGATACAGAAGCTTGGAAGGAAAAAGTAAAGTTGCTGGCAGTTTTAAGTCAATAAATCTGGTTGTGAAAAAGATTTTTTTTTCTTTTTGGTGCCGAGTTCACTGTCACTTTGGTGAATTGAAGCGCTAGTTATTGGGTGGCTACTGTCAGCATTTTTCCTATTTCATTTTATTTTCTCTTGCTTACTATATTTTATCCTTATCTGCGACTACGTGAAAGAGCTAAATGTAGTTCACTTTACTATGAATTGGATGTTGATTACAGATTGGGAGGATTCATCTATTGCTCACCGAGAAGGAGTCTGCCATGGATGTGCCATCTAACCTGGAAGCCAGAAGACGTATTTCTTTCTTCTCCAATTCATTGTTCATGGACATGCCTACTGCACCTAAAGTCCGGAACATGCTTTCTTTCTCGTGAGCTTTCTTCACATTTTTGCTATATTTATGTCATGATCCATGAGGAGTATATTTTAACACTTGAAATGAAGTCTCAGTCTCTTGGGTTGAGCCAGAATTTATCATGTGTCAAGTGTTCAACATGGGGATGCATTTTCATCCCCATTTTATTAATCGCTGACTTAATGTGTGTTTCTTACTGTAAACATGACTTCTACCTTTCTCTGTAGTGTTCTTACTCCTTACCACTTGGAGGATGTTCTTTACTCCATAAATCTCCTGGAAAAGCCTAATGAAGATGGAGTTTCAATACTTTTTTACTTGCAAAAGATCTTTCCAGGTTGATTTCTTCTTTTTCCTTGCATCTTCTTCTTCTTCCGTTGTCTTTTTCCATTAATTTCATCTGGGGTTAATAGTCATTTCAGAAATGATGTGCAGTTGTTTGTGATTATAAATGATCAGATGAGTGGATAAATTTCCTTGAAAGGGTTGGATGTACTAGTGAGGAAGAACTTAGAGCAACTGACTACCTGGAAGAACAACTCCGCTTATGGGCATCATACAGAGGCCAAACATTGACAAGAACAGGTAAAATCTTCTCTCTCTCTCTCGTCCCTGATGGTTGATGTAAACTTGTGTTCCCTAGGCACTACTTAATGGGATCTTTCCTGTTTACATTATGTTGTTTTCCGTTGATGATATTCATTTTTTATATTGTTCACTTTCTTTCCCATATACAAGTACGGGGAATGATGTATTACCGTAAAGCTTTGGAGCTTCAGGCCTTTCTTGACATGGCAAAGGATGAAGGTATATATATGGTTCAAGCCTGGTTTTGCAAGTGAAAATTGTCTTTTCTATACTTCAGAGCAAATCATCCTTCTAACTGTTATTTCTTTCAACAGAATTAATGAAGGGTTACAAGGCTGCTGAATTAGAAAGTCAAGAACAAGCAAGGAGTGAAAGATCACTATGGGCACAATGTCAGGCTGCAGCTGATTTGAAATTCACATATGTAGTGTCATGTCAGCAGTATGGAATTCACAAACGATCCGGTGATGACCGTGCAAAGGACATTTTAAGGCTTATGACAACGTGTGTTCATTTTTGGCCTTTTTATTTCTTTATTACGACTCTTTCTGTCTTCTGTTACTCTTGGATTTATTTCCATTCTTAATTTGTTTCAGGTACCCATCTCTTCGTGTAGCTTATATTGATGAAGTAGAAGAAACTAGCCAAGACAAATTGAAGAAGATTGAGAAGGTTTATTATTCAGCTCTTGTGAAAGCTGCTCCCCCGACAAAACCTATGGATTCTTCAGAACCAATTCAAAACTTAGACCAGGTACTTACCTTAAAAACGTTGGATCTTGTTCAAGTTTTAATGACTTAACTAACTGGAAAAATAAAATCCCATGGCAATCTTTCAAAAAGCTAGATCTTGATGATGTGCTATAGAGGTTTTTAGTATATTGCTAGTCCATTGTGCATCAACTAAACTTTTAGAATGTGCAATTGTTTCGAGACTTTCTTCTATTACTTAAACTTGCATTCTTGAGCTTGAATCTCCTTCATTTCTTGACCTAAGTAGCACTTGCTGTGTTACTGAAATAAATAGAACTCGGAACTCTTGTAGATTCTGCAATAACAGGGAAAACCGTTTATGTTTCATTCTGTGGCCAACTTGATAATTTCTGTTGCTGCAATATTTTCATTGTTGCAACAAAAAATACAAAGGTGTCCCTCTAGATCAATACTCTAATAATCTTTTTTTCTTTACTGAAAAGCAACAAAAGCATTGATTGTTTGTTTGACTTGCCAAAATGTCATCATTGGCATTATGCATAAAGATACATGGTGTTTCGACAAGCATAATTCTGCATGTGGGTACATGCTTCCTTGAATTATTTGGGGCAATTACTTGTTGCATTTCTTTGTACAGGTTGTTTATCGCATCAAGCTTCCTGGACCTGCACGATTAGGTGAGGGTAAGCCAGAAAATCAAAACCATGCCATTATTTTCACTCGTGGTGAAGGCTTGCAGACTATAGACATGAATCAGGTATTGTATCTTCTCAAGATGTTATTATACAGGAAACACACAAATCTAAGAGGAACTTATTTGATAAGTATCTATGTATAGGATAATTATATGGAAGAGGCCTTCAAAATGAGAAATTTGCTCCAGGAATTTCTTAAAAGGCATGGTGGTGTAAGACTCCCGACAATACTTGGAGTTAGGGAGCATATATTCACTGGCAGGTACCAATGTGTATTGTTGTAGATATTTTTGGAGTCATGTTCAGATTTTTTAATATGCAGTGTGTTCATGTCCTGTGCAGTGTTTCATCGCTTGCATGGTTTATGTCAAAGCAGGAGACCAGTTTTGTGACTATTGGCCAAAGACTATTGGCCAACCCTTTGAGGTACAGTTCTATTTGAGTTACTCCAGTAAATTTCCTGTTCATACTTCTTAGTCATGCTATTATTAATGTTTAAATTCTATATATTTTCTGAAGTTTTCATCTCTTCTTCTTCAGAGTAAGGTTTCACTATGGTCATCCAGATGTCTTTGACAGACTCTTTCATGTAACAAGAGGGGGAGTGAGCAAAGCTTCGAAAGTTATCAATTTAAGCGAGGACATATTTGCAGGCATTGTTCACTGTTATTCGTATTTGTATATATGAATATACACCTTTTCCTTTGCTTCATGTTTCCACTGTCATCAGGTTTCAATTCTACACTACGTGAAGGAAATGTCACTCACCATGAATATATTCAAGTTGGTAAAGGGAGGGATGTTGGCCTTAATCAAATATCTATGTTTGAGGCAAAGATTGCCAATGGGAATGGTGAACAGACATTAAGTCGTGACATATACAGACTTGGACATCGATTTGATTTTTTCCGGATGCTTTCATGTTTTTTCACTACAGTTGGTTTCTATTTCAGTACCTTGGTATGTATGAAATATGCTTGTTTACCTTTTATGCCATTCCAATTCCTTATGCTAATCGTAGGCTCTTGTTGGTCTAGCACAGTTAACTGTATTCACCGTCTATGCTTTTCTTTATGGCCGCCTTTATCTAGTCCTTAGTGGACTTGAAGAAAAACTCAGTACTCAGCGAGCTATTAGAGACAATAAACCCCTACAAGTAGCTCTTGCATCGCAGTCATTTGTGCAAATTGGATTCTTGATGGCCTTGCCTATGATGATGGAAATTGGCCTGGAAAGGGGATTCCGCAATGCATTGAGTGATTTCGTACTAATGCAGTTACAGTTGGCCACTGTGTTCTTTACATTTTCTCTTGGGACCAAGACCCACTATTTCGGAAGGACATTGCTTCATGGGGGTGCAGAATACCGAGGAACTGGTCGTAGTTTTGTGGTGTTTCATGCCAAATTTGCGGATAATTATAGAATGTATTCCCGCAGTCATTTTGTCAAAGGGATTGAGCTGATGATTCTCCTTCTTGTATTCCATATTTTGGGGCACACATATAGAGGAGTTGTTGCTTATGTCTTGATTACTATATCAATATGGTTCATGGTGGGGACATGGCTTTTCGCTCCTTTCTTCTTCAATCCATCAGGGTTTGAGTGGCAGAAGATTTTGGATGACTGGACAGATTGGAATAAGTGGATAAGTAATCGAGGAGGGATAGGCGTACCTGCTGAAAAGAGTTGGGAATCATGGTGGGAAAAGGAGCAAGAACATCTTCATTACACAGGAAAGCGTGGTATCATAGTGGAGATATTGTTGGCTCTGCGCTTTTTCATCTTTCAATATGGCCTTGTTTATCATCTAAGCATTCTTGATAATACCAGTTTCCTGGTATGACTTGCATATGAGCCGTTCCTTCATAACTTTTATATTTAACTCGGTTGATAGCAATGGGTTTTTAAACAACTGACACTAGGATTACAGGTTTATGGCGTTTCATGGATCGTGATCCTTCTAATCCTACTATTAATGAAGGTGAGTTGAGGACGTGTTCAAACTTCAATCTTGTGTTCCAACTCTGTTTTCCAGGATGAATTGATGCATTTACTTGAAGGGATTTATGTTAATACACAAGCTGCAATTAGTAGGAAAACTGTGTATGGTATCATTTGCTGAAAAATCTTACCCTTTGAACATGATGTGATGTGATATGAGATCTCAGGAGCTCAGTTTGACTTTGTTAATGTGATAGTGCTGTTACAACCTTTGTTAGGTTTTGGTCAATGTTGAAGAATCGTGATTTGGTTTGTACAATAAAGTGAACTGCATTCTAAATTTCTATTAATGTTTTGAAGGCTGTATCCGTTGGAAGGAGACGGCTCAGTGCGAACTTCCAACTCTTGTTCCGACTGATTAAGGGGCTCATATTTTTGACGTTTGCCACGGTATTCATTTCTTTGGTAGCTTTCCTTCACATGAGCATCCGAGACATTATAGTCTGCATTCTTGCCTTCATGCCCACCGGATGGGGACTGCTGCTGGTTAGTGAATCCTGTTGCTATGTCTGGAATGTGCATCACTTATTTGGCTTGTACTGATGTTTTGTTTTGCTGTTATACCAGATTGCACAAGCTATTAAACCTCTAATACAACGAGCGGGTATTTGGGGATCGATCCGTACACTTGCTCGTGGCTATGAAACTGTGATGGGCTTACTTCTATTTACACCAGTTGCATTCTTGGCTTGGTTCCCATTTGTTTCAGAATTCCAAACGCGCATGCTATTCAACCAAGCCTTCAGCAGAGGTCTACAAATTTCCCGTATTCTTGGAGGACAGAGGAAAGACCGTTCGACCAGAAACAAAGAGTAATTTAAAGATCTGCCATTCAATCTCTTATACTCCTTGTACTTGATCAGATAAGAAATGCTTACCTGACGTGTTGTACATATGAAATGTTTATGATATATGTGGGAAATGAAATCAAAGATGGGTTTGCATTTGGTAGATATTGCTAGTTACAATCGACGTGACTTCTTTGTTAATTATTTGTTCGAAGCTGCTGAGGATTACCTTGGCTGCTTCTTTTCTTCTTGACAATTTTGGTGCTGGTGAGAAAATCTCGATGCGGTTTGCAAAATTGTGGAAGTTTGCATTTCCAAGTAGTATTCGTGCTGTTGCAAATGACTTCTTGTTGTGAATTGCTCCTCTTCTTACTGAGCGATCTGTAGTGGTTTATTCCATGGATTCACAGGTTTAGAATGTGAAGCAGAAGGAATCGATGGATCCTTGGATTTTTCAGCTTGAGTCTCTGGTTTTGCATATTTCTTGGGTTTATTTGAAAGAGGGTGAATGTGTTGTCTAATCAAAGGATAATTCATGTTAAGACTTTAGTCTACGTTATTCTTAATAAGAGTGAGTAAGGAGACTGAAAAATATGAGTGAAAAAGAGCACCTGAGGTAAAGTTTAGAAAGTTCGAATCTATAATATGATTCTGGAGGTGATAGATTATCTAACGTGGCCACACTTTTACAGATCTTACCTATAGGTCTCAGGTATCAAGCTTATTTCAGTTCGTACACAGAGATCAAAATTGTGTTCGAGCTTACACAGATACCTCCACCATATGGAGCCACTCCGGGGCTCTGAGAGGCACATAAGGAAAAAGTCACCAAACCAAGGATACTTTGTACCAAACAGACCACTAAGATAACCAAAGACCAACAAGGATCAACAATAGTTTACGTTTTAGGTATGATAGCGGAGTACACTAGTGCTTTCTCTCTACGGGCATAAAACTCAAGACTTTCCTCTTAGAAACCCCAAACTCTCCGATCTTTCCTCGTTAAACTATGAGCTCAATCAAGATTTGTTCTATACAGTCTCAGACTGTCTTACACGTTCTGATACACAAGATCCTCACAAAGAAACAAATGTAGAGCATACTTATCTTTTATGTATGACTGATGGGTTACATCATTCAAGACTTAATCTTTCGAGAGGGAAGGAGTTTACAGAGAAGCCATGAAAGCAAACACACTCAAAACTTTCATGTATCTCAAACTTAATTGATTTCAACCTCTAAATAAAATCTGATTACAACGATAGACAAACCTGGCTTTTATAAGCTAAGCAAGGGAATATAAACAAACTATTTTAGGTGGGGAATATATTCCCAGATACAATCATGACAACTTTAAAAAAGAAGATGCCTTAATTACAATCATTACTGACCTTTGAAAAAGCATCTTTCAAAAGCAAACAGTAAAAATATTCTTAAAGGATAAGAAAGAATCTTGGAAAGTAGGTGTGGACCCCAAAGATTCTTTTACACACATAATTTAGAGAGGGGCAGAAAGTTAATGTGGACCACCATTATCACTGTCTGAGTTAGTTAGGTCACGATCCATTTGATCCAAAGTACGAATAAAACACTCCACTTCAGAATCTGCCATAATTGGAAGCCATGAAAATTGGATATCCTAGATTGAGTCGTGGGTCATGGGCTCAACAGTGATGGATTGTGGTTCTGTGCAGTGTCCATCTTGTGCAAAGCCTGGTGGACAAGGTATTTCACCAGCAATGATATTAAAGCCTATAGTAGTAAACTAGGGCAACAGAAGTCCAATAGCCAGAAGATGGAGAGATGGGTTCTAGATAGGGATGGCAGTGGGTTTTCAACCCGATTAATATCCACACTATCCGACTCAATGGATTTGGATATGGGTAATAAATCGTAAAAACCGATGGATATGGATATGGGTAGAGTAAAACCCGAATCATGGATACCCATATCCTACCTGTTTTTTATTAACTCTATTTTTCTATTTTTTCTTGAATATTTATGGTTAAATATAATAAAATATTAAAATTTTATAAGAAGAAACAACTTTAAAATCT
>JANKOE010000009.1:51517997-51528349 GCA_026284465.1 Erythroxylum citrifolium | reverse complement strand
AATTATTGTTCAAAACATTATTAATAAATTTTAAGGGCTTAATGTATGATGAACCAATTATGTTATTTCTGTTCCAGTAATGCTTAGATGTTTTTTTTTCAATCTATGTTGAACCTACAATGTAATTAATTATATGAATGTATGTTGAACCTATGATGTAATTAATTAGATGATGTATTTCCATGTATGTTAACCCTATTGTTACTAATTATGTATTGAATATCATTTAATATTAATATTAGAATTATTGGTCAAAAGTTATTATTATCAATATTATTATAATATATTTCTTATTATCATCATCATCATCATCATCATCATCATCATCATCATCATTATTATTATTATTATTATTATTATTATTATTAAATGTATTATAAAATTTGGATTTTTTATTATTATTATTATTATTATTATTAACAATAATTTTGTATTAGTTATTGTTATTATTAACTGTAATATAAAATTTGTATTTATTCTTATTATTATGATTATTAAAGACAATAATTTTGTATTCATTATTGTTATTATTAATTAAATTTCTATTGTTATCATACAGTTTGTTTTTTTTTGTTATTATCAATTTATTATTATTATTAGTAGTAGTACTAGTAGTAGTAGTAGTCGTAGATATATTATTAGTATTAGTACCACATCCATTTTGTCTTTATTATTATAATTATGCTAATAATAATTATCATTATGTCTAATGATTATTATTATTATTATTACATAATTTGTATTTATTATTATTCAAATTTATTTTTATTATACATTTTTGCACTTATTTATATTTGGTTATTATTTTCTTGTTATTAAAATAATAATAACAATTATTATTGTTGTTGTTCGTGATTAATTTGAAATTGTTATTATTATTATTATTAGTTAATTTTTTAACTAATACAAACCATTCATAATAAAAGTACCAATGGATTACATATTACTAATCATATTCAGGACCAGGGGCATATTTGTCATTTGCAATATTTTTCCGTTCTGTCCCCTGCAACCAAATACATTCTGACCTCGAGACGGAGACAGTTTTCTCTGTTTTGTCCACCATAACCAAACACCTCATTGTCCTCAGTTTCTGTTCCGTTACGTCTCTAAATTTTTGTTTCGTTCCGTCTCCAGCTACCGAAGACAGCAACCATACGCAACGTACCACAGAAATTACGTACCTGACCAGTTAGTATTCCTAAACCAACCTGGACCAGCTAATTTGGTGACCTGATGGGTGTACTGGGCTCAAGTTAATAACAGGCCCAGTACACCCATCAGGGTTTACTGTATGATTGCAAATAACACGGGGGTTTCGTTCATATGCATATATACCAAACTACTCCTACTATTAGCCATTTTGATAAATGTGACATACTAATTTTCGACAGACTACAGAGGCTGCATAAGACTCAAATGATAGGCTACATGGATATATAATATAATAGTAGTGAGACTGAGACCCCCGAAACCAGAAACCAAAATCCAATGGCAAACCAGGAACACGAGCACGACAAGGACCACAACCAAGCACGTACCCAGAACCAAACATGGGGCACCTGGGAAGAGCTTCTCCTAGCGTCAGCCGTGAAGCGTCACGGCTTGAAGAACTGGGATTTGGTGGCCTCGGAAATTCGGACCAAAACCTCTCTTCCTCTCGTCCTTACCACCGCCCAGAACTGCGAACTTAAGTATCATGACCTCCATCAGAGATTCACCGCCATAACAGCCTTATCTTCTCCTCGGCCCCAAGAAGAAGACAAACAAGTAGTTGTTGCAGCAAAGGAACAACCAGCACCCTTGTTACTGTTATGTAACAATACTAATAATAAAGACTCTGACAACCAGCAGCAGAACACCTTCTGCGGTGATATCCCATGGATTGAAGAGCTTAGAAAGCTCCGTGTTGCTGAGCTTAAACAAGAGGTTCATCGTTATGATGTCTCCATCCTGTAAACAAGCTCTCTTAAATTCTTCTTCTTCCTCCTTTTTTTTTTAAAAAAAATCTTAATAAAACCCATATTTTCTTTAATTCTACTTCATTAATTATCGTAGATCTACGAGCATCGTCGTTTATTTGATTGTTGTTATGTATTTTGCACTTGTTATTATTGGTCGTATACCAACAAGATCTTTTGCCTTTTTTTTCTTTAATGGTGGACCGACCGAACAAACAGTTCGCTGCAATTAAAAGTGAAAAGGTTGGAGGAAGAACGGGAAGAGAACTTGAAGGAGGATGAAAAGAAGGAATCATCAGCGGCAGATCTGATAGAGAAGAGATCAGAAAATCAGAAGAAGAGAGAGGAAGAGAATGGGTCGGTGAACGAGTCGAACTCTACTGGTGAGGAAGAGGAGGAGGAGGAGGAGGAGGAGGAAAAGGTAGGCATGAAGTTAAAAGAAGAAGCAGGAGAAGATTCAGGTGGTGGTGGTGGCTGCGGCGGCGACTCGGTGACTCAGGAGAGCTGGGCGAGCTTATCTGGTCAACAGAGGACAAGGACAATTAACAAGAAATCAGAGCCGTTGACTGTTGTATTGGACATGATCCGATCCCACTCCCACGCTTCCTTCTTTCAGGCCCTCTCTCTAACCCATTCCCAGGTACAAATAAAAAGTTCACTCTTTTATTAAAAAAAAAAGAAACACGTGGAATGTAGTAATCCATCGTCATCCAAAGAACTAGATACTTTCTTTTTTTAATATTAAATCGTATATTTGTTGTTACTTACTGGTACAGGAAGTCAAATTGTACCAAGACATGATCAGGCAGCACATAGATTTGGAAACCATACAAACAAGAGTGGATCAAGGTTCCTACTCTTCCAATCTCGGCTTCTACAGAGACCTCCTACTTCTCTTCAACAATGTCATTCTATTCTTCCCCAATACCTCCCTTCAATCACTTGCTGCTCACCAACTCCGATCTCTTGTTTCAGACCAACTCAGAAACCGCACCCATAACCACACCACTCCCCACCCAACATCAACATCTGAACTGGAAGCTTCAGATTCCTTGCCACCTAAAAAGAAATCTTCAGTTCCTATCCTTTTCTCTCGCAAACGAAGTTCGGTGTCAGCGAAGCCTTCCGATTCTAGCTCAACCCAAAACCAACAACTCATGGATGAAAAACCTTCCTCTGACCTAAGGCCTCCTGTCCTTGAACACAGCTCTCTCAAAGCGAAGCCAAAAGACAAACCTGTAACTGGTGCCAGAAGCTCTAGGAGAAGCAAAAAGACCTTCACTAGACCTCCTGCTACTCCACCCAAGGGGCCGCATACAACCCCTGCTACCAAAGTCAGTACAGCTGATAAACCTGAAGCTTCTAGGAAGAAAACGGAGACATCAAGTTTGGATAAGAAACGAAGTGCAGCTGATTTCTTGAAAAGGATAAAGAAAAATTCTCCCGTGGAGACTTTAAAGAAGAGGAATATGAAGAAGAAGAATAGAGCCGGAGGTGGTGTTGTCGTTGATGAAGTGCACAAAAAGGGACTGAAAGAAAAGGAAAGTGGGTTGAGAAAAAACAGTGATAAGCAGCAAGCGAAGGAGGAAAGTAGTAGCTCAGTGAGGAGAAATACTGGGAGGCCACTAAAGAAGGGCAGCAGCGGCAGGGTGGTCTCAGCAAAGCGTGGAATAGAGAGTAGCGGCGGAAAGGAGCCTGCGGATGTAGGAAAGAAGCCGAGAAAGCGGTCCAATAGATGAGGGTACGACTGCTTCTGCTGTATATTATTATTACAATGTAGTTCTAGTGTCTGAATTCTTTGTAAGTTGAGCAAACATTATTGTATTAACATCTATTTGATTCTTTTTACAATTGAGGCAAAATGACATGTCTTCTCTTTTGGTTCTGGGGGCTGGGGTTAACGTACTCTTTGGTGTTCATAAATGCGCCTGTTATGCCTTTGAGTTGGCTTGGCGTCTGTATTATTCTGGCCAAACCTGACTATTTATTAGTAAACGCAGAGTCTTGTGGAACAAAAGTAGTTGATCCTTGCATTTTGTACCATCTTATTTCTTGATGGTCACTACAATTTGATAGGAAGTTCACCGCCAGAGACTAGTAGAGTATATATGTATGTGTGTGTGTGTATATACTGCAATGCAGGAGGAGTGAGGATTTGATATTACTAGAAAATCTCCATAAACAGGAACTCATCAAAGATCATTCAAGTATCTCTGTTCCTGTTCTTATTAATAGTCAATTTATTTGTGCTAGACAGAATTTGCAATACAAAACATCTATGGCTAATATATAACAAAATATTTTCTTACCAATTACACTAAACCCCAGAATATTAGCTATCAAATAATGTTACATTGTATAGAACTTTCAAGTCTTACCCTAGTAATGAACTGCCTGCCTTCAACAACTTCTTTCTTACAACACCTGCCCTCAACAACCCATACAAAAAGAGAGATATCAACCTCAGTGATATCAATTAATAGGTAAGAGACAAAAGAACAGACGAACAAAGGATAGACATGAGGTTTTT
Organism: Erythroxylum citrifolium; assembly: GCA_026284465.1. Lineage (NCBI taxonomy): Eukaryota > Viridiplantae > Streptophyta > Magnoliopsida > Malpighiales > Erythroxylaceae > Erythroxylum > Erythroxylum citrifolium. Next base: position 51,523,858 of record JANKOE010000009.1, on the reverse strand, counting down.
CTCAAGTATTGCAGATATCTATTCCTATCCTTCTCCTCCTCTTCTTCTTCTTCTTCGTCTTCTTCATACCCACTATTATAGCAAAGCAAAATGCATCCGTATGCTTAATCAATTCCATCAGTCTCTATCCACTGCCAGTCCATAGTGGTGGGCACCCTCATCTGTTTTGAACCGAAAATCCAACACTGACCGTCAAAAAAGCCTGATGATTCATGGATTGAATGTTAAATCGCAAATCCTAGTTAAATGATGGATTATTATAGTACATTGTCGTTTAAATATTTGTATAAAGAGTGGGAGAAATATATGTCAATTAACATGCTACTCGGCAACGTATAGGCTCAAGACCAAAACCAGAGACTTTATTCTCACAGAATCATTAAGACTGTCTAGATTAGTTCCAAACTTAAAGACATGACATATATCGCTATATTAGCTTCAAACAAACAAAAGTAATCATATCAGATTTTTATGAATTCAAAATCACTTTCATTTCTTTCAGAACTAGGAAGTATTTAGTCATCTGACGTAGAAGGTTCAATGTTATTATGATTTAGCTGGGGAAGTACTAGCCAATTTTATTGTTGCAGATAATTGTTATTATGATTTAGCTGGGGAAGTACTAGCCAATTTTATTGTTGCAGATAATTTTCATAATATATAAACACAGAGAAAGTACCGCTTTCACCATCAGAAATACCGGTAATCTTTGCAATTGCATCAATAAGTGCTTGTTCATGTTCCTACATAGAGAATTATTTCAATTGTTAAAAGAAGATGATAAAATTAAAAGATCATAATAAATCAGATTGGGCAAAAAGAAGGCATCTTCTTCATCTAACCTTCAGCATCTTCTTTGCCTTATCAACCTCAAGCAGATCAGGATGACTAGCACCAAACACTCTTTCAACCTGAACATATATACCAATCAGTAACACATTTGGATCTGATCCAAATGATTCTTCTTTTTAATCAAGCTCCTTTCCTTACCTCCTTGATTAGTGTATCTGTGTGGAGGATCTGTATATCATCTGGCATCTTCCTTCCAATCCCATTCTGTGTTGGGAACAAATCTTTTCTTGATTGACCCTTTGGGACACCTCTACCTCTCCCTACACCTGGAACAATTTCTTGACCTGCAGATCTGTTAATCTTGTGGCCTGATCCACCATAGCCCCCTCGATGTAAGGTTATAGGTTCCTCACCTTCCCATTGTATATCCTCAGGGGAAATCTGCAATACAAAGACATCAAGCGAACACATTAACTCTTTACTGAGGACAGTATTCCATATCCATTTGAGGAACAGTTATTTGCTACACATTCATGCTGGCATTTGCAACCACTAAGAAACATGTTACCTTTATGTCAAAAGCATTGAAAAGAGTCCATAAGACACTATATTTCTTTCCATCCATTCTAATAAAAAACCCCTCAACATAAACAAGTTTGCTATTGGATAACTGACATCTTGATACTTAGACAAGATATAGTACAGACCAGAACAAAAACGGTAGTCTTCTAGCAATTTAATTTTATAAAGGATGCAACGATTCCATAATAGGTCATTAAGCTACTTCATCATGCCAAATGCTAAGTGCCCTAGATTTTGCGATTCCATAGCTAGTTTTGCTACTGTGCAAAAAATCATTCTCAACAGTGGTCCATCCAAACAAGCCTTAGACAAAGAAACAGCAGAGTATATTTTGGAATTTAAAATTGTAATTAAGTTTGTTTAAACGATGTTTTCAAGATGATCTAACAAGTGACTGCACGTCACAACTTCATAAAAATTCCTCGATAACTTAAGTTTTTTAATTGCTATTTTCTCTGCAAACATAATCTGTGAAAGCATGTAGGTATTCAGTTTTACAAGGACAAAGTTGCACCATAAAAGTACATCCAGGACTAGAACAATCCCTTAAGCATGGAAAGAAAAGCAAGAAATATACCTCAGAGAGATTAACCCATTCCCAAGTCTCATTAGGTGTTCCTATATCATACACTAGAGCATGCTGTCCCTGATAACAGCTAACATGTCAGCTATGTGATTGCTTTAGTATAAATGTAGTCATAAACAAGTTTGATAATACCTCAACTGGATTATAGTCAGTTATAACAGCTTCGTAGAAGTTATTGTCATCAGGCCACCTGGTCCTTACTCTCTTTCCAATCAATGTATCGGATGCAGCTGCTTCAAAACCGGGGCCTGAACATAACCTATTAGCAATTTGACCCCTTCCAGAAGGACCTGATAATGGGTAAGGAATAGACTTCATCGATGAAGCCCCTGGTAAACCCTGGGAAACATGTCAAAGAAGGGAAAGTGAATTAAGGAAGTAGCTTACAAGTAGCTTTTCAGTTCAAGGCTCCAGTATAATATCATGTTTTCTTCAACTCACAGGTTTTTGCTTCTTGCCCTTAGATCCTGTAATAAGTCCGCGTTTAACAGTAGCAGCCGATAAAGATGGCTGGTGTGATGCAGAAACCGCTTGAGGGTGGAATGATGGAGATGGACCACCAAGGGACTGGGAAGGAGTTGACGAGCTTATCTTCTGTTTCTTTCGAGAAGCAGATACAGTAGGACTGGATGCTGGATTATGAACAGATTGACCAGAATTAAGCATGCCAGATTGAAGCCCACTTGCCTGTCTCCACTTCCTATTGCCACACCCCATTACAGTATAAAAGACCAACATAGCCAACACTTGTTAATAAAATAAATCTTGTTTAGCTTGTTGTCAAACCTTATTTTACGTATTACATCGTCAGAATTAACCCGACCAAGAAGCTCCCTGTGTTCCTCATTTGTTAACCTTAACTCCTTTCTTAGTTCTGTTATCAAACTTTCCTTCTCCTGAAGAAAATAAATTTCATGTAGATGTCATTTGAAATTGGTCAGGAGAACTGGAGATCATTAGATTCATAAGAGAAATAAGACAAAGCAGTACCCAAGTAATGGCATCAGCTTGAGCTTTAAAGGCTCTTAGAACTGAACTGTAAGCTTCTTGCTCAAGTTGGTGGATTTGGGTCTCCATGTCGTTTTCACCATACATTCTAGGGTACGGGACAGAACCGGGCATTTGTTTTCCATTCCCTGCAACATGACTACCTCTGACTCTATTTTGATGTGATGGGGGAAGGTCATCATCAGTTCCTAGATCAGAGTGATAAAGAAGATCGTTGAAGTCTGTTATATGAGAAACTATGACATTACATATATAATGGGCAGTTCCTTATGGACGAGTAGAAAGGGCTGCTGAAATGTCCTATGCATGAAAGCAGGTGAAGGCAAAACCTCTTATACATGGAGATTGAGATCATATTCTGGGGGTTGACCATATAGTGATGACAGGTAAATCTTTCAAGAGGCCTACAATATCAATCTTACCACTAATAACTAGAAAGACCTTGAAAAAGTTACCAAATCCAAACTTCTGAGCCATGATTCGTGCAAAGAAAGACCTGAAACCTCGCACCAACTTTAGATAACTGATAATATCCCGGGCGATAAAATGTAGATAGAATTGTGCTAGCAAGGAAGTAAAACGGTGAAAACACTTAATAGGGATAGAAACTAGAAAGGAATAATAAATACACGGAGATATTGTTCTCACGTAATTCCTATTGTAAAGAAGTAACTGAAGAACAGAAAGAGGTCAAGAATTCCAGAAGTCTACGTTATTTAGGGACAAGAAAAGCCAACATCCTGTAACAGCTCTCACAAATGAACAAGCACAGTTGAAGGTAATTCTAAGCCATTTACGAACTAAAAGCTTGCCCAGAAAGCTTCAAGGATAAAGTTACAGACTTCACTCTCATCCACAACCTTAATAAATAAAGAAAACCTCAAGTACATGGATTAATGATTATCTGTCCAATGATTGTTACTAAAGGTAAAAGCCAAACATAACTTTGGAACTTCTATGCTACCAGCTTTTTAAACCCTAGCTAACGGAGGATAACCAAGATTTTCCCAGAACTGCAAAACTTAAAGAAGAACAGAAACCCCAAAAATTTAAAATTCAACTCTTATGTGACTTGTGAAAAAACAAAAGGTGATATGAGAGAGTAAAACTCACCACTGCTATCAAAGGGTTCGAAGTCCATAGCCAGCTTGGCTATGTTGCAGAAATTCAAATGAAAACCCCCGTCACAGTGGAGGATTCCTCGAGTTGAAAGAAAGCTCCCAACGTTAATGCGTTGCCGTCTCCTGTTTGAGAAGGAAAACACAAGAAAGCTATGGTCTTTATCGACAAAAATTCTCTCTCTCTCTCTGTCTGTGGGTAGGTGTGTGTGTTTTAGCTGCACCACCACCACCGCAAGGACTGGGGGAGCTCGGACAGGAGGAGAAGAATTGGATCGGTTGGAAAAATTTTTGAAAAAAGAAAAAAGGAAAAAAGACTCTGGTTCTGGTATGCTAATAATAATATTCATAATAATTGGTATTGATGTAATTTGATGTCCGCTCCGTTAAGGCCACAAGTCTGCTTTAAGTTTAGATTGGATCTGCAAGTGATTACGTTTGGGCTGAAGTATAACTTTTGATTCATCCCCATAACCCATTTGCATGCTAATTCCTGTACGACAAGCATCAATCACATGATTATACCATTCCAAATTCAATGAACAGGAGAGACTACCACTAGTAGTCTGCAGATAGAGCATTTCAGTGGATGCGTCCAGACCAAAGAGCCTTAATGAATTGCCACCAGTAGGAAAATTGGATGGGGTTTAACTGGAATGAGCTTTTTTGTAACCAACAGAGTCATGTCATTATGTCTGGTAATGAATTGAGTGGTTAGGAGGGGAAATAGAATAGTGCAAACCATTCCATTCATTGCGTTGCGCATTTCGCATTTCGCTAAACAAATCAGTGTCCATTATCCAAGGACCCCGAGACACCACTCTCCCAACTAGAATCTCAATTTGCTTGCTCTTTCTTTTTCTCGTCTAAGCTGAACCACATCCTTGCAGGGGTTGATTGAGATGGAGCTAATCAAATCGGGGCTTAATCATTGAAAAGAGACTTAATCATTGAAAAAGGATCTTGTTTAAGGATCCCCACTCCCCCTTAGATTTGATTCAAAGTATTACTAATACAAGCTAGTTAAAGGAAATAAAGGGCTTAAGACTTTTGAACAAGATGCTCAAAAAAGGCTAGTTAAAGGACATAAACATAACATATATATGATCTTGGTTAAGTTTAGTAAAGAAAGAAAAGCGTCGGAAAGAAATGGGAATGAGAGTAACATTTGGACGTCCAGTTCCAGGCGATGGCTTGGCCTTGGCCTTGTACAATGTGTTGGTCATTGCTGCTCCTGTCTTAGTTATAAGCTGCTGCTGCAGCAGTAGCCATGGTGCAAACATCACATAGCCTTTTAATCGAACTTCCTTTCCTTGGGGTTTCATGTTTGGAGCTGGTTCTGCTGCTTACCAGGTAAGATGGTCCCAATAGTTAGTTATAGTATACATGCACTGCCACCTCTCTCCATTTTTACAACATGTCGTCCGTCCTTTAACATTTTCTTAAGCTTCATCAACTATCCTTATTTGTGTGCAGTCTGGAGAAGCTGCGTATATAGATGGGAAGGGACCAAGTATTTGGGACACTTTCACTAAATAAGGAGCATCCAGGTCATCCTCACGCATGAAGCTTTATTTTCAGATATTTACAATCCTACGCCATGCATGATCAAATTAAGAAATATAAGTTCATGATGCAATTGCAGAAAAGATTTGGGACCATAGCACTGGAAATATAGTGATAGAACTCTCAGCAATTGAGAGATTTCGTATTATTAGGTATGAAAAGGGGAATGACAAATTCTGTCAGATTACAAGTATTATCAGCAAAGTTCG
>JANKOE010000009.1:51485950-51517897 GCA_026284465.1 Erythroxylum citrifolium | reverse complement strand
ATAATTCGGTTGCTTCCCGGATAACAATTCATAAGGAGACTTCCAATTAAGCATTTGACTTGGCAAACGATTAATAAGAAAAGCAGCATGTAGAACGCTATGACTCCAGAAATTCTTCGGAAGGCCAGACTGAAACAATAATGCCCGTGCTACCTGAAGCAAATGCCGATGTTTTCTCTCCACAACACCATTCTGTTGTGGAGTATAAACACATGTTTTATGATGAAAAATACCTCTGCTACTGAACATGGCTTGAGTATCTTTACCCAAAAATTCAGATCCATTATCAGTCCTCACAACTTTCACATTACCATTATACTGTCGATGAATGTAAATAAGAAACCTTTCCAGTAAATGGCTAGCTTGTACCTTATGCCTCATCAAGAATACCCAAATACATCTGCTATGGTCATCAACAACAGTTAAAAAATAATGTGCCCCACAAATGGAAATGTCTTTATAAGGACCCCAGATATCCACATGTAACAATTCAAAAACCATTGCTGCACGTGTATGGCTGATAGGAAAAACATTCCTCACTTGCTTAGAAAGTGGACAAACTTCACATGGAATAGCCCTATTATTCACAAAGCTGCTACAAGCAGTAATATGTTTCATTACAATATCAGAGGGATGACCCAATCTTGTATGCCATAATGTTCTGTTAATAAGGCTATCATGAATACTACATACTTGTTCCTCCTTAGGGTCTATAGAAGCAAAAGGAGTACAAGTGGGTTTATTACACAAGAAAGAATCACTGTCCAGAAAATACAGATTGTGGAAAACTTTGCCCTTAGCCACTGCCCTTTCAGTCCTCTGGTCCTGTAACAAGCAATATTCGGTATAGAATAGAGCATTGAAGGAAGATTGTTTGGCTAATTGGCTGACTGACACAAGATTATGGCTAAAAGTAGGAACATATAGAACTGATTTCAACGTTATTTGCCCATTCAAAACAATGACGCCTTTATATTTAACATCATTCATCTCCCCATTAGGTAAAATCAGCTTTGTGACTTTGTCTACAGGTATCAATGACTGAAACAGATGTTTGTCTATACATATATGGGTCGTGGCACCTGAATCCACTATCCAATGTGCACATGTTTGGACAGATCTAAGTGCAGGATTCAAGACTGACATACCTGCAAATTCAGTGTGTATCAAATTCTGGAAATGTGATTCATCAGACGTCTTGCCCTTCAATAATCTTGCAAGTTCCTGCTGAATCATAATTGATAACGATTGTGAACCATTTTGTACTTCAGACCCCTTCTCCATATCCTTCTTAATGGCTTCAACCATGTGCACAGATTTACCTTTCTGTTGTCCCTGTCCCAAAACATCTCTTTTATTCTTTAACTCTGTATACCATTCGGAATATCCAAGCATTCTCGTCCCCATATTGCCGTCAAAAACCCTAATCGTAGACACTATGGATCGTTCGCTGCTCTGATACCATGTTAGAAATATAGTGATAGAACTCTCAGCAATAGAGAGATTTCGTATTATTAGGTATGAAAAGGGGAATGACAAATTCTGTCAGATTACAAGTATTATCAGCAAAGTTCGAGAGTTGCTGTTCTCTCCAGCCTAAGGCTCAAGTATATTCTTCTAGAATGACTGCCCTCCTACCCAATCATTACAGTATTTATATGTATTACCCTGTTACGTCAGCCCAGTAACCACCTGCTCTCTTATTCACACATGCAACATGCACGTAGCAATACCCTGCCCTTCTATAACAGAAAAGATGACCTTACTACCTGGTTACCCTTTCTTTCCCCTTTCTAGAATAGACCTTAGTGATTGGAGGTCTAACATATAGCTGATGACTTTTATCACCGTTACAAGGTACGATCTGTCAGTTCATTTGATCTAATTCACAGCAATTTGAATGTGGAAATTGTCACAGGAGGACATCAAATTGATGAAACTAATTGGTATAGACACCTTCAGATTTTCCTTGTCATGGTCCAGACTTCTACCTAGTAAGATGACTGCGTGTTGCTGGACTCATCTATCAATTACTGAACAAGTGAATAGTCAACTTTCTCTGTCCGTGGTTTTCAGAAGGAAAAACCAGTGGAGGAGTGAATCCAAAAGGTGTCAAATTCTACAATTATCTCATCGACCAACTTTTAGCAAATGGTACTGATTCCAACTCTCAGTCTTCAATATATGCTGTATTCATTTGTGTGGTAACATAAAACAGGTCTACAAACCCTACAAACCTTTGATCCACTGGGATATTCCGCAAGCACTTGAGACAGAATATGGTGGTTTCCTAAGCCCCAGAGTAGTGTAAGACAGCAAAATATATTATTATTACTAGCATTCAATTAGCTTGAGAAATGCTTTTTCTGAGTGACAATTAAATCATAGGAATGACTTCCGAGATTATGCGGATTTTTGCTTCAAGACATTTGGTGTTCTTATACTGTGAGTGGGTATAACGGAGGTACCTTCGCACCTGGTAGATGCTCCTCTTATGTTGGGAACTGCAATTCTGGTAATTATGCCCCTGAGCCGTACATTACTGCTCATCATATGCTTCTTTCTCATGCAAGCGCCGCCCATGTTTATAAGCATAAATACCAGGTTCGTCCAAATATTTTCACTATTATAGTGCTTCCTCATCCTTTAACTTAATGCTTAATGTATGAATCGCAGGCTTACCAGAAACGACAGATTGGGATCACCATAGTTACCAACTGGTTTATTCCAAAATCACCGCATTCAGTTGCCGATCAGAAAGTTGCCTCCACAGAACTGGATTTTCTGTTTGGCTGGTTGGTCAAAATTTACTTGAGTTTAATTCCTCAGCCTCTTGTCTACATTTTAACAAAGTATATATATTTTGAGCAGGTTTGCCAATCCAATTACATATGGTGATTATCCAGAGGGTATGAAATCTCTAGTAGGAAAGAGATTGCCCAGCTTTACAAAAGAAGAATCCCAGATGCTAAAAGGGTCTCTTGACTTTCTTGGCGGGAATTATTACACTACAAATTATGCAGCACACAATCCTTCATACAACACCATCAATCAAAGTTATAGCACAGACGGCAGAGCTATTGTCTCAAGTATGTCGTCTTCTATCTATCCTTTAATTCCAATCAAATTTCCAATATATTCATTCTCTCTTGACGCTGCAGCGGCCAAGGCTGGAGTACCTATTGGAACACCGGTACTTAAAGTCTTCTCTGCTGCTTTCATAATCAGTTCACCCATCTCTTTCCTTTATTCCTAGTTGCTTATTATATATAGACATAGACATCATTTTCATTTATGTACACAGACAGCTTTGAATTGGCTATTCATTTATCCAAAGGGAATTTACCATCTGATGATGGATGTCAAGGCTAAATATAAGAATCCGCCAATTTACATCACCAAGAATGGTAAGAACTAATTGATTTCATCTGTGACTGTGAGTAGAGTTGTTTTTGATAATTGGGCAACAGGTCTTGCGGATGCAAATAACGCTTCATTGCCAATAAAAGAAGCCCTGAAAGATGGATTGAGGATAAGATACTATCACTCCCATTTAACCTATCAGATTGAGGATAAGATACATCACTACCATTTAACCTATCTTCTGAACTTGAGAATAAGATACTATCACTCCCATTTAACCTATCTTCTGAAAGCAATAAAGTGAGTGGGATAATTAAGAGTATACGTATGTACATAGATAATTAAGTGGGAAATGCTAGTTGGTTGACTTGACGTTCTGGGCATTTTTGTTACTTAAAAAGTGTGAGGGAACGAGTATAGTGTTCACATGTTTCTCGAAAGAAATAATATTGTTTCAAATTTGCGGGACAACTGGCAATTTTTGCGCGACAATCTACGGCATGCTCTTCCCTAGATTTCATTACAATTCATTGACTAGATTTCATTCACAAACATAAGCCCTTTCTTTGCTTAACTCTTCTCCCCTCAATCTCACTCTCTACCCTCTCTTTCTTAAGACAAGAGTTAGAGAAGATCAAGTGGTCTCTTTTTATGGCGAAATCAAAGAACAATGTTAAGAACGTTTCGTATATTTATGTCCCATCCCAGATTATCAATTCCTTATCTTCTTCTCTCCAGGCTCTGCTATTTTCACAACAAAACCCATCAAGAAACAAGTTTTCTGGATTCAACTATGCCTACATTAGGAGCACAAGAGTTTGGTTCTTTGCTCTCTTCCTTTTCTCTATCCTTTGCATGCTCAAGTTATGGTTCAACCTGGATCCTAATTTGCTTATATTCTCTCCTAGTTACCCATGTCTCACCAGTACTACACGAGATACATTTTCTTCTCCAATTATACATGGACAGCTGGGTAGTGATCATAATGGATCAAACAACGATATAAAAGATTGGAGCTTTAAGGGTAATATAAGTAGCGGTGGTGAGTTTTGGAAGCAACCGGATGGGATGGGTTATAGGGCATGCTTGAAGTTCAGTGAAGAGTACCGAACAGGGAGTGAGGTGATATTGAGGAATAGAGGAAAGTATTTACTGGTGGTGGTTTCGGGTGGAATGAATCAACAAAGGAATCAGATTGTGGATGCTGTGGTGATTGCAAGGATACTGGGTGCTACTTTGGTTGTTCCTGTCCTTCAAGTCAATCTCATTTGGGGTGATGAAAGGTAAAATTCAAAGCCCCTCCTCCCAGGAGAAAAGAGAAAGAAGTTTCTTGAAGCATTCACTTGAATGAAGAAAAAGAATGAGAACTTGCTACCTTTTATCTGCATTTCTAAGAGAGACGATGTTGATAGAGAATGACATTCACGAGCTTACTTAATGTTCTTTCTTTCCATTATCAGTTTTTGAAATTTTTGACTGAATTATGCCATTGCTCAATTTTATGACAAAAGGGTTGCTTGTTGCAGTGAATTCTCTGATATATTTGATTTGGCTCACTTCAAGAGAGTTTTGGGAAATGATGTGAGGGTGGTGTCGTCATTGCCGTCCACACATATAATGACAAGGCCGGTGGAGGAGAAACGAACACCACTTAATGCTTCCCTAGATTGGATCCGTTCACGATACCTTAAACGGGTAAGAATTCAACTTCTGCATTTGTTTTTACTTTTTATCCTTGGATTAAATGCTTTAGCTCTATTTTCTATTGCTTGTCTCTCCGAAACAGTTGTTGATTTGTTCTCTGGCTTTAATATTAGCATTATAATTTATAAATATGATTTTGCAATTGTCGGAACACGCGCTTGCAGATTTTAGATGGACACAGTGGGATTTTTGCTCATAATCCTATTCCATTTATGCAGATTAACAGGGAGGGAGTGTTGCTTCTACGTGGTCTTGATTCAAGGCTCTCCAAAGATCTTCCTTCCCATCTTCAGAAGCTTAGATGCAAGGTATTCTAGGATTTACGTTTTCATTTTATGTTTTGTTCAGTAAAAGTAGGACTGTCAACAAAGTGCTTCACCATTTGATCATAGAACAATCGCTAGTTCTTAAGCTGGTGGTGATAGTCGCTTATATGTCTGTCTTGTTGTGGAATCAGTTTTTACTTAACTTTTCGGTTTTTATATTCTGAACATGGCGGGTACCAATTTCTTATTTACTTTTCAGGTGGCGTTTCATGCACTAAAATTTGCTCCACGAATTTTAGAGCTTGCAAATAGGCTTGTTGAAAGGATGCGGAACAAGGGTCCGTATATTGCTCTCCATCTACGTCTGGAGAAGGATGTATGGATGAGAACTGGGTGCCTTCCTGGTTTGAGCCATGAATATGATGAGATGATCAACAATGAAAGGAAAAACCGTCCTGAACTCCTAACTGCAAGATCAAACATGAGTTATCACAACCGAAAGCTTTTTGGTCTTTGTCCCTTGAATGCCGTGGAGGTGACAAGGTGAGAATCAATTCTTATGGAACAAGTGTCACACATGGTAATCCAAACAATTGATATGAAAAAAAGGTCATCTTTTATGTCACAAGTTTACCAAAGATGATTTTCCTGATGATGCATATGGTCTTAATATTAGGCTACTTAAAGCTCTTGGAGCTCCAAAAGATGCCAGAATATATTGGGCTGGAGGGCAACCTCTTGGAGGCAAAGAAGCTTTGCTACCATTAATGACGGAATTTCCTTACATATACAATAAGGAGGACTTGGCCTTGCCTGGTGAATTGGAGCCATTTGCAAAGCTAGCTTCTTTTATGGCTGCAATTGATTATATAGTTTCAGTTAACAGCGACGTGTTCATGCCATCTCACGGTGGAAATATGGGTCACACCATCCAGGTACAGTAACACCTGCATTATTTTATAATTTGATCTTTGCAGTAAAAAAGAGAGAGAGTTCATCAAGATTGCATCATCTTAATAATTTCACATGCTGAGGATTCAAATGCCACAATGGTCCTTACCTGGCCCGTGCCTCCTTTTGTTATAATTGTGGATGGGTTCTTAGCAATCCTTTATTCAGGAAATTAAGGTCTATGCTTCTTTTGGAACTGAAATTTGTTCTTGGTACAGGGTCAGCGAGCCTATGCTGGACACAAGAAGTACATAACCCCAAACAAAAGGCAAATGCTCCCCTATTTTCTTAATTCTTCCTTGCCAGAAGCAGAGTTCAACAGAATCATAAGGGAATTGCACAGTGAATCCTTAGGAGGACCAGAACTCAAAACTAGTAAAGCTGAAAGAGATGTTACAAAGTATCCAGTCCATGAATGTATGTGCAATGATTCACAAGCTCATTCATCCGTGTGATCAATTCTGAATACCGCAAATACTGACCACTGGAGTAAATTACTATTGCTTCAGCAACAAATTGAAATCCATTTCAAGTCAGGGATGCTTGGCTTGGCTTGGCTATATTTATAGTCATTTCAAGCGCCACCATGACCTTTGGGCTTCCACAGGGAGTTGATCCCTCATATTCCTTCGTCTTCCACATGAGAGGGAATTTACAGGTCAGTGACCAAAATAGTAGAATAGTACAATTGTTAGCAAAACAGAGGCAGATACTGGAAGGTGCCAAACGATGAAGCTTATGAAACGAAAAGCTCTTGGCTCAAGGTCTCTCTTTTTCCATATTAAATTTTGTAAGATTGAGCTCAAATAACTAAATTCATCCATTCATTTGCTCTATTAAACATAAAATTTATGATACGATTCATTCTGGTATCAAATTCAATGACAGCAGATCCATTCGTGTACAGGAAGGATATAATAAACTGATTTTCAATTCTAAGTGGGAAAGTGCACGCATCTTCCATTTGCGGTTCCCCTACTTGCGTAATGTAAGCAAATCAAATTCTTACTTTATTTGATGGAAATAAGATACAGTGGGCATGCGGCACAAATATTATTATCTTGAGAAGCTATATGCACGAGCGTCAAATGGAGATGCTGTTGGGAACGCCCTTTCCTGTCACCCCTGGAGTAGAGAATGGCTTTAGGAGCTCATATGAAACCACTCCAGCTCCAGTCCTATTCTTGAGATTTGGATCACCGTTCCTCTGGTCGATTATGGCTTCAAGCTCCTTTAGTTTTAAATGGAATCTTTCAAATGCAGTCTTAATGACGGGATCTTCTTCCCATGACGGCTCCATTTTCTCACCAATGTACTCCTCGTCGGGCGAATGGCTTGACAAGACATCTAAAACTGCCATCGCTTTTGTTGCTTGAATCTGAGTAGGAAAGCATTTTAGCAATGAAACTTCAGGTTTTTCCAAGAAGAGCTTCAACTCATCTCCGTCTGATGGATCTTCAATAGGCAGTTTGGTTCGGGCGATTGTTGGGCGGTTGGGGAAGTAGCCGCCGTACACGTACTGGCCAAAGTTGACAGCTGCATGATGACCTGAAGCTACCCATATGATTGTTGTTAAAGTGTGGATGACATCTGTGGGGGCTTTAAGGACAGGCCACCATGGTTCATCCTTCTTGTCTGCATGGCCTTTAGTTCTAACTTCTGTCCACCATGCTTGAAGCTCGTTGTCAGACTCCACACTGCTTGCATCTGCGTAGTAATGATTCACATAATCGGTTACCCATTGTTTAATCGCATCCCAGAGGATAAGACCGTCGCTGGCAAAAGGATAGTCTTGAATCATTAGCCTCAAGCCGTGTTTTGCACTCGGGTCCTCCACTGCTATTCCCCTACATTAACACGAGTATCAAATAGCTTAATCATATTATACAAATGTTCCAGTGACTTCAAATTCAGTACCTTTGAATAAGGTCAGCTGGCAATGCTTCATTGTCGAACCGCCAGCTCTGGTCATAAGCAATTGAACTGAGCTCCATTGAGTACTTGCCAGGAGAAAAAGTGGCTTCTATGATTCCCCCTTCATTAATAAGACTTTCTCGAGCAAGAGCATTGATTTCCATAGTATATCGAAAATGAGGATGTAGAAGTCTATAGATAGGATGCATTGCACTTAGTTGCCTATTAGCCGCGATTATGTAGGGTTCAGTGCAACAGTGTGTCCTTAGCCTGCATAAACATTGCCAATAGTAATTACAATATATATCTTCCAACTAACACACAATAATCAAGTAACTTACTTACCAGTGAATGACGAGCTGATGGTAACCAGCGTCATGTGCAGAAACATGAGCTTTGGCCAGCTTCCACAGCCAGCAAGCAGTGGCATCGTGACTAGGTGTAAACACTTGCTTCCACTGTGGCTTGTCGCCCATAGGTGGTCTAACTAGCTCGATAGCAACAGGCTGGAGTGTATCATCGGGTGTGAGAAAGAACAGGGTCCTGGACCCATATAATGTGGTGCCTTCAAGCTCCCGCACTTTGTTCACATATGGTAAAAGCAAATCATGATAATCCAGCATATACATCTTCCTCTTTTCCAAGGCCTACAATCACAAATACAATCAACCACCAAAACATATTAATTGTGATCAACAAAACTTTAAGATTCATGCATGCTTACCTCCTCCACGCTCATCATCCCTTTTATATGCCTTTCCACTAGTTCTGTCGTTATATTTGACTCAGGGGGGCCATAAATTTCGGGGTCCAGTTTACTTTTCAGTGGCCACTCCTGCACGGAGTCAATGATTACTCTTGGCTAAGACTTTGTATGTACAAATCTGACGTTAGCATAACTATTTCCTCAATGGGAATGTGATGATACCCAAGTATAAACACGGGACACTATTAATATTATTTCTACCTTCACTAATTGAATGCTGAGTGGGTTCAGACCAGCCAGAGTTTGACGGCAAAATTCTTCATCCCTGAACCAAGCAAATGTGTCCCCTGCGCAAGGGAATGACTGTTTAAATATAGTTTCCAACTATAGTTAATTAATAATTGTAGTGCGATGAATTAGAGAGAGAGAGAGTGTGTATGGTCGTACTATTCATCATGACAGGAGTGTCAAACTCTAGAAGATCTATTCCCTCGAGAAGAACTTTCAGTATGTTTGCTAATAATGAACGGAAAAAGCCAGTCTTTCGTGATTTAGGCAATACAACTTGTTGATTAAACAGTTGGTCAATATCAGCGAAGTTGGTGAATCCAAGATTAGGATCAAGTATTAACATTTCAATCTGGGGAACCAGTGCATGTAGCACAGATCTTAGTGTCTTTGCAGAGAAAGTTGCCTGCTTCAAGTCCGAGAATGCTTCATCCCTCGGCACGTATACGCTGCTACTCCTTGATTCTGATGAAGGGTCTGAAAAACACTACTTTGTTTAAACATAGCTGAAGAATTAATGAATGTTACATTACATATAGTGATTCATAGATTGATGAATGTAATATATAAATATGCATGGTTGTACCCGTTTTCGTGGATGAGCGTCCTGTTCGGCAACGGCGAGGATAGGGATGATTGTTGCCACCAAGAACAGGCCTTGCTAGATCCTGACTTTGATCGGGATTACCAAGGTCATTATATGTATCGTAATCATATATCCTGTCGTAAGATTTTCTCTCCCCTCCTCCATTTCCTCTCTTATCTTCCATATCCTTCTCTCTTAGCCTTCTCAAACCACTCGGTGTATCCGATGGCAAGTAAGACTGCAAGTAACAAGCACCATAATCACATAATCATCATTAATGAATGAGCTATGGAGTTATGGAAAGACCTTCTGATCAGTGAAGAAAACTCTCTTCTCAGGATTATCATGCTTGGAATGAACCCACGAGTTGCATGAAACATTTAGTGGCCCATACATCAGGCCTCGAATAACAATGTTTTCTATGTATATTTCTTTGCCACGTTTATTTTCAACCAAAACTGCTCCAATCTCTCCAAAACCTGTTGGTACCCTGAATTTGGCTTCGTATTTCAGCACACCACCTTTGTGCCTCACTTTGTAAGCATAACTCCTCACTGTTTCCTTCTCCAATCCCGTGTCTGTTCAAATTATTTAAAAAGGTAAGCCTTAAAAGAAAAATTAATACTTATAGCAACTATGTACGTCCCACCAGCAATTATACTTGTATACTCACCGGGGTCGAGGTCTGCGCTTGCAAGCTCCAAAAGTAGAGCATTACGATAAAGAAGTCCGGACAAACAAGTACTGGAAAATAAGCCATCTGCTTTAACCGTAACAGTTGCAGTGACAATACTGAGAGGATCTGAGGATGGTAAGGTTTGGGATAAGGAGTCAAGTAAGTGTGTAGTGGCAGAAGCATGAATGCTGCTATGGCTGGCTTTGGGGTTGATGTGATGAAAATGATGGTGCTGTACACTTCTCAATCTCATCATCATCATCAACAGAGGCGGGGGTTTTGGTAGAAGAGAAGACATATAATCGCTAGTAGTAGTGGTAGAGTTGATCGTGAGTGCTGACATGGGAGTGTAGAGTACTACTTGGGAATTCATCATGATCAGAATCCAGAGTAGTAAGAGAACGTACGTAGGTTGAAGTTATATAAGCTCAGAGATTCTATAAATAGAGCGGAGGGGTGGCGGTTGAGAGTAATTGGAAGGAAGAGCAGATCTCCATCATGTCCAGAATTACGTGAAATGATTAATTAGACAGTACTTGGGCAGTAACTCTATAATCGACTATTAGATACCGTTTTAAACATGATTGACAGGCACTTTACAAGCTGCAGATGTTAATGTATCGCCACTTAACTAAGTTGAAATTTTAAATTGGTTTATGAACTTACATTTTAGTGATAAAATATTATTATTATTAATAAGAATCTAATGTTAATTCACACTTGCCAGGAGAGTGAGGTACTTGGAATTGTAGATTAAGCAAGTCATTTGCCTGGGGCCCCCGCAACCCACTCTCCGGCACATTATTTTATATAGTTGAAATAGATTGAATGAAATAATACAACAATTACAACAAACCAGTAAAAATCTCACTAAAACTTGAAAAGGTTTAGTAATGCACAGCTTTACTAAAGGAAGAATCTGGTATGGATTCCGGAGCTCAGAGGCTTTACTTTTACAAAATCTGTTAGCCATGCGCATTATAGTGTCAAACCTAACTTTTCACTCTATCTGGATCAAATTTCCTTAACACCAAATCCAAAACTGAAACCTAACTTTTCACCCTATCTGGATCAAATTTCTTAAACACCAAATCCAAAACTAACTCTTACTGTTGCATTCAAATAAACTGCATAGACATCAACATAACAAGCCATTTCTTATAGTAGCAGCAGTTCGGAGGAGTCTACAAACGGACAGATAACTTGTACGTCAACACTGTCCGGAATTACCTCCACGCCGACATATGGTTGTCCATATCCACAAAACCACGCTCTACACAGCCTCCACCAAGTAGGGTTCTTGTGCTGAAGAAAGTGGCCAGAGGGGCGAAAGTGCAACAACCTTTCCGATGATTATCAGTGTAGGTGAAACTAACTCTGCTATTGCAATTTTATCAGCAAGATCCTTTAGTTCAGCAAATACCTACATCATTGTTATTACAGTTAACATCGCTGACATTAAAAATATTAGGAAACTGAAGCTCTGCGAAACCGATTGGTGTCTACTTACCATGCGCTGCTTAGGTGTAGTCCCTCGCTCCACTGCAGCAGCTGGTGTATTTGAAGGTAGACTATTATTTATCAACTTTGAAGCTAGAGAAGGGAGGGTTGACAGCCCCATATAAACTACCAAAGTTGAATCAGGGTCAGCTGCATTTTCTGCTACAAATATGGGGTCTGTTCCACCTTTTCTCGAATGTCCTGTTAAAAATCTAACACTATTTGCAATACCTCGGTGAGTTAACGGAATTCCCAGCTCTGCTGCAATCCCTGAAGCAGCAGTTATACCTGCATAGATTGGGCACTGCTGTGATATCCCCCCTCAAATAACAGTAGACATTCAAGAGTGCAGAAGAGAATCATCTTACTATGATTTATCTAAATTAATCAAGATATAAAAAGAGGCAAAACAGGGAGTAGTCCCGGTTTGGTACTCCATTAAAATCAAGCTAAAGGCATGGAATACTCTAAGTCCAACAACTAACAAATTAGCACTAGCTTCTGAAGCACATTGGATCTATTGCTCTGTTCCAGCTCCCTATTCAAGAATGATGTTGGTTTCAAGAATGCACTTCTCAATTAGCTAACCACTATCGCATGGGGTAGATCAGACAAGGGATAGAACATGATGAATGAATTTTGTTCCATTACCAGAAAAGCCAACTTTGGGTATTTAGAAAAGACTTTTACTTTACACATTCTTTATCATGGGACAATTAAAGCTTTCAGAGCAAAGCTGGTTATAATTCGATAAAAGGATGAGCAAAAAAGTACCTGGAATAACTTTCACATGAATTCCTTGTTGCTGTAAAAAATCCATCTCTTCCCCACCTCTGCCAAATACCTTTACACCCAAAGATATGGCCATCATTTTCTCCATTGTAAAGAAAAGTTAAATAGAATTGAGTTAAGATGGTTAAAAGACAAAAACTTACAAGTGGATCCCCTCCTTTAAGTCTTACTACATTAGCCCCAACTTCAGCAAAACTCAATAATAACTCGTGTATCTCCTCCTACACATTTTAAAGGAACTCCATATCAATTTCTGAAACAATATAGATGCTGGAACACAAAAGGTAATGGCGTGGATCTTTTAAAATGAATTCAATCCATAGGCATCAAATATTAATGCAAGAACGTAGCTAGAATAACCAAATGCTTACCCAAAAGAGGGCAAACTTTGGACATTAATAACAAAACAAAAGCCTATCATAATTCACAAGAAGCGTTGAAAACTGAAAAGATGGCAGATGCATTCAAAAGGAATTGGATACCCCAAAAGCACAAATTATAAGTCATAGGTGTCACAATCACTAACTCTCGAAATAAAGAAACAGAACAACTAGAAAGGGAAATACTTGAGCAACAAAAAATGAAGAAACCACAAGTTCCGACTTATGAAGCATATAAAAAGTTTGAACTTTACTAATAATCTTTTGATTGGGATGATTACCTGTGTTCTACTATGATAGCCAGCAGTCTTGCCAACGTAAAGAAGTCTAGCATTAAGACCAACCAGATCGAGAATATCATTAGAAACCAACCTATCATACAACAAGAGATCAGCTTTCTGTATTACTCTCACTGCTTTTAACGTTAACAGCTCCGGGTCTCCAGGACCTGTCCCCACCAAGAAAACATTACCAGGACGCACGCATTTCTCGCCGTCATTAGCCCCTCTCTTTTGTTTAAGTACCAGCAGCAGCTTCTTAAGCTCAGGAAGCTGCAACGCAATATCATGTTGCCTTACAGACTCTTGGTCGGGCGGGATAGGACATGAACATGGAGATTGACTTGGGTCCTCTTTCTTGTAGAGCCAGTGATCTCTTTGATACCTTTGGACGGAATGTTTTTCCGTAAATGGTGAGTTTGTACTGTAGGGCAAACAACATAAGGGGCTTGGATTTAAGGAGACAAGTCTATTGGAATTCGGTGAATATACAGAGATAGATGGGAGCTTACATGAAAGAGCCATGAGAATGTAGGAGGTGAAGAGAAACTGGGATTTGTATGATATAGTTTGACAGAGAGTAACAAACACCAGGTTTATGTTATAGACAAAGGAGGGAGGCGTTATTCGCTTGAAGATGGATATAGACCGCTTATGGGCACAAATACAGTCTGTGCTTTGGCGTGTGCGGGTGTGAGTGTATTGGCAAGAGGGTTGGTGAAGAAGTAGCAAGTTTAATAACGGAACGAAAAGGGCGTGAAATCGAAGTGCCGCAACTTGGTTTTGTCTTTGGGAGTGCCTAGAAGGCCAAGCAGCCAAGACGAGATTTCGGCTTTTGGGCACCGAAGAGAGACACAATTGTCGATTTGGGGGTGGACGTTCTTCTTTGCTTAAAGCTAAAGGTCAAACTTTCCTATTCTTTACTTTTGAGAAGGGGCCCGCACTAAGCAGTCATAGGCCGCATTTATTTAAGTAGAGCTGGTAAGCTTGAGATTGGGCAAAAGTCCATGAAGCTTTAAGTCAGCAGTCCAATTCTAATTCTGGGGAGGGCTCAGATATGTCCATACTGAAGTCAACAGCAGCGTTTTAAGTTTTAACCCGCAACTGCTGTTCCATTGTAAAGGGGAATCTTGAGCCTAGTAAATGCTACCAAGAGCTACAACCTGATGAACCCTTTGGATAAAAACAGAAGAAGGCTCATATGCAATATGCTATAGCTTGATTGATATGTCACCTTCTTTCATACAGTTAACAATACAGTTTTTCTCACCATCCGCCTCTCCATTAATCTCTCAACTTCAACGATAACCATTCTCAAAAGAACTACATTCCAACAAGGCTATGGGAACCATGGCTGCACTGCACAATGCTCTGCAAAATCCAGCATTCGATTTATCACTACGCCTTGTTTACACGAATTCTCTGCCCTTCGAGCAACTGCGGTGACCAAAAAGGTATCAGAGAAAGTATATGACTAAATGTATCTGACAACACAAAGGCCTCAAGTTTATTATTGGTAAACTGTTCTGCAAAGAACAATAAGAAACAAGGACGCATGGCCACATTTTCATACAACAGGATGGTGAAAATTACCTCAGATTATAATGCAATCTAAATTATGTAGTAAAAAAAATCATGTAGATAGCAAACAAGAAGCCACTTACAGAATTATTAAATGATGATATGGCAGCTTCTACATCATCTTCTGAAGAAAATGTCACGAATCCAAACCCACTGGATTTGGAGGTCCCTGGAACCCGAGAAACCTTGGCACTCAGAACTTTCCCCTTCTCCGAAAAGAACTCCTTGAGTGTCTCTGTAGTAACTGTTTTTGATAGATTTCCAACATATACCTTGTTGGGGCTGTCAATGAATTGGGTATCTTCTGTTTGAAGAAATGTCAAGTCCACTGATGCTAAAGGTTTTTCGGTGATATTTACCTTTATCTCACGTCCCCCAATTTCCTGCAATGAAAAGAAAAATGGAATTAGTCAGCTGAGAATAGCCAGAGAACATCAGCAGAACATCCAGCTTGACAAAGTATTGGCAAAACTTACTGTCCCATTAAGTTTTTCGATTGCAGCATTAGCATCCACAATACTTTTCATTGTAACAAATGCAAATCGACGACTCCTGCCAGAGTATTTATCATACATAACCTGCATGAATGAAGTACAGGTACATAGTACTGTCAAAGTTTCAACCTGTGGCCTCTATTGCAAGATTATCAATCGGGTCCAACCAAGCAATTGCTAGCAATATGGACCTTTTCGAATGATTAGTTTATATGCCAAAATTTGTCCACATAGAACTAGTTAATCGTGGAGAAACATTGACAGGGAAGATATAAGTTCAAGGCAAACCGACAAGATGCTATGAGCTCTAAAACAACAAATCAATGCCGAGCCTACGATTGATTGAACAGTGCTCACCTAATCATTTTGGGAATTCAGCATCCAAGATAAATTAAACATTCGCGAAAGAAAAAAAGAGTTCATTACATGACAAACAAAAGAGTGATGTAAAAGAGAACAGCAAAAAGGGAAAGGTAGAGTGACCTCAGCTTTTTCAACAGCACCATGTTCTTCAACAATCTTTGCAAGTTGGTCATTGTCGACAGTTCTAGGAATATTACCAATGTAAAGCCTTCTGTCAGCCTCGGATGCGGGTGTGGTATCTTCAGCGACGGCAAAGAGCCTGTTCCTAGTTTTGGGAAAGTGAAGAGTCAGTTTTGATGGGTTTATGGAGAAAGTGATCGGTTTTGTTGGTAGTGGCATCATTAGAGATGAGATTGGTGCCATCTCTGACTCTTGAGTCTGAGTCTGACCGCTATTCTAAGTTTAGAAGAAGGAAGTGAGAATGCGAGCTGAGAAAGATAAGGATGACGACGAAGATCATTGGGTTGGTCTTATGGACAAGTCAATTTTGGGCCGAGCTACTTGAACGTCTCACAGCCCATAGTAGATTTTTTAGTTCCTTTCAGGGAGCGGGGGCGCGTAATGTATATAATCGATTTTCTTTCTAGGGTTAGTCGTGAGATCGAAGGGGAAGACGAAGTTAATGGCTCCCAGGAACCCAGATCTCATCAGAGGGATCGGCAAGTACTCAAAGGCGCAGATGTACCATAAGAGGGGCTTATGGGCTATCAAAGCCAAGAACGGTGGCGTCTTCCCCAACCACCACCCTCAACCTAAGCCTGCTGCTCCCGCCGATAACCCTCCTAAGTTTTACCCGGCCGACGACATTAAGAAACCTCTTCTAAACAGGCGGAAGCATAAACCCACCAAGCTCAGGTCTCTCTACTTACTGCTCTTTATGCGTGTAGCGTGTTCGACCACATTCTCGACTTTATATTCATGTGTTTGATTGCGATTTATGCATATATGTACGTGTGTCAGATGTGAATATGTGCTTGTGACGAAGGAAGCATCTACAACATAGTGAATCACTTTATACTTTTTGTCTTCTTATTAAACTTCTTCTTTGGTCTTTTTTAGAGCAAGTGTTACTCCTGGCACCGTTTTGATTCTCCTTGCTGGAAGGTTCAAGGGAAAGAGAGTTGTATTCCTCAAGCAGCTTCCCTCCGGCTTGCTTTTGATTACTGGTCACTATCCTTACATTTCCTCTCTGTAACTTTACTTCTTCTTTACACAGTTGCTATTTTAAATAAGCTCAGGAAGCAGGGTCTGGCATTACACTTGTGTTACAATTATGATTAGTCAGCGTAAAATAATGATCGCAAATGAGCCTATCTTGTGTTATCCTGGAATCATATTAAACTGTAGTGTGTGCGCTTCAGGGCCATTCAAGATTAATGGTGTTCCTCTGAGGCGAGTCGGTCAGTCCTATGTCATTGCCACTTCCACTAAAGTGGACATCTCTGGGGTCAATGTGGAGAGGTTTGGTGACCAATATTTTGCCAAGCAAGTTGAGAAGAAGAAGGAGAAAGGCGAGGGAGAGTTCTTTGAGGCTGAGAAAGAGGTTGGTGTCTTAAAATGCCTCATGCTTACAGTGATCAGTGGAGTTCTATTTATATTTTCTTCTCATTTTTTCCCAATTTGCAGGAGAAGAATGTGCTACCAGCGGAGAGGAAGGATGATCAGAAGTCTGTGGACACACAACTGATTAAAGCAATTGAGTCTGTTCCAGACCTGAATCCCTATCTGGCTGCGAGGTTTTCACTTAAAGCTGGAATGAAGCCGCATGAACTTGTGTTCTAGACTGAAGTTCTAGGATTATCTCTTTTACTGTACTAGATATCGATTGAACTTTGTCAATGGTACTTTTGCAACTTTTTTTGGGCAATAGACAGTTGGATGAACCTCTACATCCAAGTTATTCATTGTGCGGGGAATTTTGTTTTCTCGCTTATACACTTTTTGTAGCATGATTTCTAGCACTACTAAACTTATGAAATAACAGTCGCATGTTTGTTTTATGTCCTTATGTGTGGTTAGTTGAATGGTAGTATGACAAGCACTTAACTTGGGAAATATATGCAGGATCATCATATTATTTGTTCATTATGGACAAATAGTCCACCACACCTACTATACTTGTTAAGTTGGGTTAGATTGAAATGACATTTTTTTAACCCAGAACGAAACATCCTAAGTTGGCTGGCCTATTTGGGAAATCAAGTACTTGGTAATGGAGGCCGGATCTTCTGTCCAATATTATGGTGTTTTATTATGTCCTATAAATCTCAGTCATTCATTTATGTGAGTTCTGTGTGAATCTCGCATAAATGAACGCGGGCTTCATATAAATGAATAGTTGAGATTTATGGAACAGAATAAGACACTATAATATTGGACAGAGGATTTTGTCCATTACCAATGGGACATTTATGTAACAGAATTTGTCCATCCATTGTACAGAATTTAGATGGTATTTAAATACAAGTTTTTCTTAGATGAAAATTGGAAGAGTACTACTTTGATGGTTGTTTGAACCGAGTAAGTTAATACTTGCTTATCCTCCTAGAAAACTTGACATAATATTTATTGGCAAGCACAAGAAGATTATGCGATTACAAGCTGATAGGTAGATCACAGTAAGCTACATGGTAGATCAAGCTACATGAAAACCAGGCTTTTCCTCGTAGAAAACTTGACATAATATTTATTGGCTCGCACAAGAAGATTATGCGATTACAAGCTGATAGGTAGATCACAGTAAGCTACATGAAAACCAGGCTTTTCCTCATAGAAAACTTGACATAATATTTATTGGCACGCACAAGAAGATTATGCGATTACAAGCTGATAGGTAGATCACAGTAAGCTATCTGTTCGAGGCGGTAATCTTTTGAAGAAGTTGCTGGGGACCGAAGGTAGCTTGCTGCGGAACCTAGGATGGCGCAAATAATACAGACCTGTGACCAGAGCCACGACTCTGAATGGAGTCGCATAGAGAACCACTGCAGCACAGAGACAGAACACTATGAAAAGACTAGTAGCTCTGGGGTCTCTCCAGCTAAGTAGAGACTGAAACCTCTCCCCTTGAGTTGCTATGTCCCCCACCACTGTTTGAATTCTTCCTGCAATGCTTCTAAGCCGGTCGTACCTGATTCGAACAACATCTTCTGACTTGGAAGTTGGAAACGTGTCAAATTCTTCGTCAAGTTCGTCTGGGTGCACAGCTTCTGCCCATGAAAGTTTAGTATCCATATGAGGTGGGTACCTTGGTCGGTACCTATAGTTCCATATCCCAATGAAGAACATGTAGAGAAAGGCAGTGGGGAGTACCAACTCTGGATACCAAATCAATATCAGAAACAAGATGTGAACCAGAACTGACGTGACTGGGTTCCTCCATTGACAAATCTCAGCGAACCATCGGCTCATTGAGATGGCTCCAGAAATAAGCGACATGATTCTGAAGAAGTTGGCTTTACTTCTCCGCATGCTCCACATGTGGGAATCCACATCCAACATGTACTCGACCACCTCTTTTCTCAGAGGTGGCTCGGCCCGACCAAGCCTCACAGCTACGATGTTCATGGCTTGGTACCTTAGACTATCTACTTGGTTCACCGTGAATGGATGCAAGTAGTGCATTTTTGGTAGCAAAGGATGA
This sequence comes from Erythroxylum citrifolium, assembly GCA_026284465.1. Taxonomy (NCBI): domain Eukaryota; kingdom Viridiplantae; phylum Streptophyta; class Magnoliopsida; order Malpighiales; family Erythroxylaceae; genus Erythroxylum; species Erythroxylum citrifolium. The sequence goes on along the minus strand of JANKOE010000009.1, from coordinate 51,498,412 downwards.
CCATAGACGTATATCATATGAGCGACAGACAGGGTGGTGAATCGAAATGCCAGTTGGAGCTCTCCCATTTTCTTGAGCCCGTTGGGTTGCAGAGCAAGAAGTGGATATGAATGTGTATATATGCGATGAGCTTCTAATGTTGACAGTCGGATTCTTACTTTTCCAATCCGCGGGTCCCTCACTGCTGCACCGCCCTCTGCACCTCTTCCTGCTCCTGCACCTGCACCTGCACCTCCCAAATGGCAATTATCGAAAACCCCCAGTGTTATGACAGTGCAGGGATCATAAACTTCCCATGTATACTGCTCGTTCCATTTGGGATTGAAAGTTTGGAGAATAGTTCTTGTCCGAACCCATTTCTGGCCGTACTTAGCTACGCAGTAAGCATCGGTGCTTCCTTGACCATTCTTCATTTTCATGGGAAGAAGGCCTTGTGCACTTAATATCCCCACTTCCAAAATCCCCACCGGTTGTTTCCACAACTGCCTTGACGTTGGTCTTTGATCACTTATGTACATCGTTGATTCATCCAGTACGTGGTACCCTCCTTCAAGGCAAACTCTCAAGTGTACCCTGCTTGCAAATTTGAGCTCTCTTCTTCTATCCGCTTCCAGGACGCCAAAGCCATACTTCTCTAGATTGAACCACTGAGAATGAAGTGGCCGGTGATCTAGCCGCTTCTCAAACATGGTGAGTGGTAGGCTTATCTTCCCCAAAATGTCATCTCTTGAAGGGTGCAATCTATCCTCAACCGTGATCAGAAGCTGCTCTTCAAAAGGCTCTGCCACTACGAAAACCAAGTCTTCGTTCCACATAGGGTTAGTGGTTGGAGTAGGGTGTATGGCAGTCTTAAGAACTTGATGCCCAACTTGAGCTTTGACAAAAACTTGTGGCAGCCGACTTTTATCATTAGGCACGACGTCCTGAGCCTCAATCACATTCACCCTTAGGTACCACAACTTCGGAGAGACATAAACTTTGGAACGTATGCTTACAGCACCCTCTCCATAAACAGAGGCAGCATCAGAGTGCCAAGCGTCTGAAAAGGCTTCATCTGCCTGTGTTCCCATCCAAACTGCAAGCATTATCTCTCCTCTCACCTTCCCTCCACCTCTTCGTTCTTCCAATCTGTACCACTGAGGAGCCAGTGGGCTGTCTGGCGGAACTCTGGTAGGAATCTCATTCAAGTCGAACACCACTCTACCAAGATAGTCATCTCTTCCCACCATTTCCGTATCTTTGACGAAAACTTCTAGCACTGATGACTGAATTCGTTCCTTTGAGAATGAAAACACTTGGTTCCACTCTGGATTCATTTTCTTCTCAAAATGCTTTGTTCTTCCCTTGTAGTTGCCCAGCTTTACTTCCACGTAAGGATCGCAGCTCCCAGTGATGGTACTTGGTGGCAGATCTTTGGCTTTAACTACTCTAACATATAGATAGAAAGTCTGCTCCACCAGATCATAAGTGCTAGCAAATCTGTCTCCATTATTCATCCATCCCCTTCCTCCGTAGACTCCACCACTTGGCCACCGCTCTCCAAGCTGCGGATTTGTTTCCTTCAAATTGTAGTCATCTTCTGACTGCATGGTGTATCGATCACCTTCCACTCGCCTTTCCAGTACTGATAAACTGGGTTGCTGCAGAACTTGATGCTTATATTCACTTACTTGAGCGACCTGCTTTCCGGCCTCCGCCTTCGGTTCTTCTTCTTCGTAAATAGCACCACAGTCAGGAGAATTCGAGAAGTGATTCACAAACTCTTCCGAAGTATGCTTTGCTTTTGGAATGGTAGGTAGTGTTTTGTGATCAGGTAAATGGGGAGTGAGAGGAAGAGAAGGAAGATGAGGGATTTCTGATTGTTGGGGTGGAACACAAGCTTCAGCAGGTTGTAGGGAGGCAGGAAGAGGGCATTTGGTTTCGGAGAGATAAACTTTCAGGCCAATGTAACCTTTCCCACTAGAGAGAAACAGGCTGCTTTGTAACGGATAATTTTGATAAACTACTCCATTCTTGACAATGTTTGAACAAGGAAGTCTAACCCTACCAAGGAAGTTTCGACCAGGAATAGGTCTCCTCTCGTTGTACACAGAAACCTCTATGAATTGGTGAATGAAATTTGTGGTTTCGTGAATATCAAAGAAAAGTTTTTGGTTCCAAACTGGGTTGAGGTTCTTTGGGATAGTTTTGGTTTTGCTGAGTTGGTTTTGGAAGTCAACTTCTACAAAAGGGCTAGATGATCCTTCCCCGTCTTTGGGCATAAGATTGTGAGCATCCACCACTTCTACTACTAGTTTCATGGTTTATTATGTCTTTATTGGGAAGAGGTGGCAGTCATCAAGAAATCTATAACTCGCATTGGAAGCAAAGAAGTTCCACTCATCAAGGCAATGCATCGAAAGGAAGGAATAAATATTTTTTTTGAGTGGCATAGCTTCAATTGCTATAGATTTTCCAACGAAGAAAAGAATGTTTTGACGTAGAAGCTGCCTGTGAGTGTTTGTACAAAACACGAACATATAGCCAAGAAGGAAGCACCAACTTTATTTAAAGCGAATGCTATGCACTGCACATCTTTCTTTTACTCCAGATGACTTATTTGTATTTGTTTGCCAAGTTAAATGGTGAAGGTAGAAGAAGAAAAGCGGTTCCTGTTGTGATGGGCTCATTCGTGTCCAAATTACAGCTTGCAAAATGTTTCCCTTTCATGTTCATGTGAAAACTAGTATAAAAGCTAAAACTGGCTGATCCAATCCGACTACATATTGATATAGCTTTTTCCTTTTCCATCACCTTGATCCAAAGCTTGACATCTTTGTCAAGAAAGGAATGAGTGGCATCCATCCTTGATTATTCCTTTTCTCTTTGAACCTTCGTTTTAATTAACATGCGAGACATATAGATTGTAAGAATTCTGCATTCTATCTTAACAATGACAATGTAGCTTAATTACAAACATGCTTTTCTTCGGTGGCCAGCAATGCCTATGGGAAGAAACTAGAAAAGTGATGAACAAATACCTTTCCTTTTGGTTTCTTCTGATTAACTTATTTGCCACATTCTAACTTTTGTGGTATTGGATTCATGGACGAATTGGATTCAATTACATTTGTGGGATTGAATTAAATTCGATTTACACCGTTTGAAATAAATCTATAAATATTAGAATTAAATTCAATTATATTGTTTAGAACACAATAAAAATGAATTCAACTAATTTATATAACTTTTTATTCTTAACTAAAAATAGTATGTAATCAATGTGTGTGTATTTTGTAGTAATTTGTATATTTATGATGTGTATATTTGAATAAAGAATTTTTAATGTTTTGAAAAAAATTGACTCTTCAATTCAAAATTCAATTAACATTATTTAAGGCGTGAATTGAATTCATAAAGAAAATGAGATTCAATTACGTGGTTGAATTCAAGTCATCTATTTTTTAGCATTCCAAGCGTATGAATTGAATCCAATTCATTGGTTTCCAAACGGCCTGAGGTGGCTGATCTCCAATTATGCAAACAGAAAACGTAAGACTTTATGATTGTCGATAATATCCACATATGAGTGTCTCATATTAGAAAAAGAGGGAAAAGAATATTAATATATAAACCTAGTGAGCTATTCCACCGATTGTCAATTAGTTTTAAAATAGAACCTCACTTGAGCTTATTTGTGGTCTAATTTTCCTTCTCGCGTGGGCCAGTTGGCCCATTGCTAACTTCACATGGTATCAGAGCAAGTTTGGTTCGAATTATTAATTTCTCGGTTGTCCGTTTGGATATTCAGTCCTAGTCGCTCGGTCCGGTTACTACTGTGTTTATGTCCAGTGACAACTGAATGTTCAGTCCCAGTTGCACTTGAAGGGGAGTGTTAATAATACCTACATGTAAGTATCCCATATTAAAAAAAGAGGAGAAATAAGACTAACATATAAGTCTAGTGGGCTACTCCACCTATTATCAATTAGTTTTAGAATGGAACCTCACTTAAACTTATGTGTGGTATAACTTTCCTTTTCATACAGGCTAGTAGCTAATTTCACAATTGGTCCCAGCTCATATTGGGGGTAAAGTTTTTATGACCTGCTCACCCTAGAACCCAGTTGCCTGTGCACGAGTCTACAAAGTGAAAGTGAACGAGGAGCATTTAAGAATTAAGAACAATGCTTGTATCAATAATCCCAGGTAATAATTAATAGTCACTGTTTGGGCTTGGCTCAGAAAAGCCTGAAGGTCTTCCGAAACAAGATCCAGCCCATTATTTTATTATTGAGAGTTGAAAGTCCGACTTGTGTTGAGACCAGACCATGAAGCAATTGCAAGCTTATGAGCCGATATTACGTTATAATAGTTTGTGGTTGGGCTATGGGCTGTAGTACCCGAAACAACGAATCACATAGCAGAATACGACATGTCGTGCGGGTGACATTCGTCACTTTTTTCTCGAGGCGGGACGGAACCGGACGGGACCCCTATTACCGAACTGAATCTGTCCCTCGCTCGCTTTCTCTTCCGTCGTGCAGCTACTAGACTCTTCCAAGATTAGGGGAACTGTATTCTAGGGTTTACGCGGGTCTCGGCCTTCCTTCAGACGAGGGGGAGGGGCTTCATACTTTTAAATCTACACGGCCCAAGCTTACTTTCATCACTCTTCGTTCGTAAGAGCCTCCCAAAATGGTTCGTTCCCGCGGCATCAAGCTTGCGCGTTGGCTATCTCGTCGCGACCTTCTTCAAGATTTTTCGACCCCCGTAGGATTCGATATTCCTTCAATTTTCAATTCTTTATCGTCAATGATAATTTTCTATTCTTTCCTCTGAGTTTGCTTTTCCCTTTTCAAGTTGCAGGTATACAAGAGCGTCTGGAATGAGAGTTCGAGGAGATTCAGCACTAGGAATTGCCAAGTTTTTGGCGATTGTTATTCAAAAATCGGTTGGTTTATGTTTTTCTTTATCTCCTTTGCTTTACCCGAGACGGATTGTTGTGGAATTGGATTTCTTCATTGGGATTTTCTAGTTGCATTGATCTTATACTAATCGATATACCTCTGTTCTTATTCACTTCCACGTTGCAGTTAAAAGTAGTAGCTGGTTGATGCTGGGGGCGCTTAATGGCAATTTGTGTGCAGCGAGGTCGATTCATGGAACTGGTATTTTCATATTGCTTCTTCATTTAACGTCCTTGCTTGTCGGCTATTTCAATCCAAAAAAAAAAAAACTTTCCCTGTTTTCACTTTAGTTGACAGTTATTTTCTTACTGGCAAACACCAATAGAGAGAAACACACACTCGTAGCCGCATCTGTTTTCTTTTTCTAGTTTCCTGTTATTGATTGTCTCTCGCTCTCTTTTTTCTTCTTTTTATTTTTCCAACTTCGGGACAGCAAATTTGTGTAGAGACTATTATGATGTACTGGGTGTTAGCAAGAACGCCAGTCCTTCGGATATCAAGAAAGCTTATTATGGGGTTGGTTTCGTGCTCATTAACTTTCAGTGTTCTGGTTGTTTATTCTGCATCCATATTCACTCCACTCCCCTCTTCCCTGGAACTTGAATTTCCAATTTAATCTACTTGATTTCATGGTTTTGATTGCTATTCCAATTCTTATTCCCCAGCTGGCTAAGAAGCTCCATCCTGATGCAAACAAAGATGATCCAGAAACTGAAAAGAAGTTCCAAGAAGTTTCAAAGGCTTATGAGGTAAATTACGAAGAACAGAAATATTGTCCATCTTGTGTTCAGGTTCTGTATATATTAAATGCATTTGGTCTTTTTCTTTTTGTTATTGTAGGTGTTGAAAGATGAAGAGAAGCGTGCACAATATGATGAGGTTTGGTGATAATTTTAGTTTATGATATACAATTTATTTTTCACTAAATAAACAATTAGCAGCATATGATCTTATTAGTACTACAGTAGGATACACAAGGCTTTAGAAACTGCCTTTTCTTATATTTATGCACTTAAGCATATATATAAAGGCATCTCTTTCTGTCTCTTATTCTAGAAAGTTACCATTGATTTGGATGTCTCGTTGCTTTTATATTTGCATGTTTAAGGCTGATTTTCTTCTTCTTTTTTTCTAGCTGTTGTGCTAGTTGGGGCTTTTACTGATTCTTTCTTTTTTCTACTTTTTAAGCTCGGCCATGATGCATTCGAACACCAAAGTACAACTGGTTATCAGCCTGGTGGGGCTAATCCATTTGAAGACTTCTTCAGAATGGATGATGTGATAACTTCCTCTTACCTTTTGTTCTTCTTCGTTGTTTTCTTTTTGGGAGGATTCACCTCTGGTTATGTTTATTCTGATACACTTTCTGTGAATGGAGTTAGATATTCAGCAACATATTCAAACAGAAGCTTGGTGGTCAGGATGTTGAGGTGCTTATTACTTCTCTTTGATGGAGATGTCATGTGATATTTCAGTTTAATTCTAGGGTTCATATACTTTTTTCTGCTATGTAGGTTTCCATTGAACTGTCTTTCATGGAAGCTGTTCAAGGATGCACCAAAACTATCACATTCCAAACCAACGTGCCTTGTGAAGCTTGTCGTATGTTGATTTCTTTTGCCTCCATTGAATTAATTCCTTCCATTCTGGCGACAGCGTATACTGTGCCAATCCTACTTAGTTTCCTGATTTTTTGCAGGTGGTGAAGGTATCCCTCCTGGAGTAAAACCTGAACTTTGTAGGCGCTGCAAAGGCACAGGAGTGGTGCGTTATATTGTATTCTTTTCATGGAAATTTATTTGATACATGATGGTGCTTTCCCTGGTTATTTATCTCATTACCCTATTACAGACATTTACACAAAAAGGCTTTTTTAGTCTTCAACAGACCTGTAATCAATGTGGTGGAACTGGGCAATCGGTATGTCACAAACCCTTGATGCTTCATCCATTTGTATCCATGTGTGTGGATTAGTTATGCTTGCAATGATGAAGCTGTAATCTCTTACACAATTGTGATTTCTTAGTACTGCGTTTGATAACTGTGATGGGAGCTCCCCTATATTAGGGTTCTTGGATTAGAGTTTTGTGAAAGTTTTTATGGATAGATCGCCTACTTGATAGATGCTTTTGTCAATTTTTGCATCCTCCAGTAACTTTGGATTGATAGCTAAACTCAATTTCTGAGTTTCTTAGCATCCTTGATCCTAATCATGTTACAAAACTTGTTTAATTGAAGTATTCCTTTCAATTTCTTGTGACATGGTTCCTTTAGTGATGTTGGACAAATAAAAGCTATGTCAACTAGTTAATAAAACTTCTGAAAATTGAAAAAATCTGGGCTGTTGGATTTTGGTTAAGTTGCTGGAATTTAAATTTCAGGTCTGTAATTTAAGAATAGGTTGCTGAATTTATGATAAGATTGCTGGGAATTCTAGTGGGAATTGCTGGAATCTAGTGCACAAAACAAACAATGGATTGTTTTAGGAATCGCTCCTTAGATTGTGAAACTGTGAATTCCTTTCATTGAATAGCTAAATATAGAAAACTATGGATTCCCAACTAAGATTTCTAAAATAGAATTGAATCCTACACTAATCAAGATCATATTCTTAAATAAGCTTCAGTCTCAAAATAAACTAGGACAATACAGCAAATTTATATTTTAAACCCCATCTAATAAGAAAAACTTAGCATTAAGTAATTGACAAAACTGCCACTTACTGTCATGTTTACGTGTACAGTAACTTGAATAGTGTCACATCAACTATCACTCTTTATCCCACCAAAGGAAAGCTTGTAGATGAGGGATTTGTTCTCTCTTGTTTTGCTTATAGACTTTAAACTGTTTTCCCAACTTTCATTCTTTTTAGGAGTAATAATGCCGGAACTGCTCATGGATTAACACTTTCTTGAATGAACCTTTCCCAGCAACTCTACTTTTGAATTCTTCATTCCCAATAAGAGTTAGGCATATGTTGGAAGATCTGGTAAAGTAGACTAACTTATTAGTTCAATAGCATGCTGACATCTCCTAAAAGAGGTTTCACTTTGTAAATCATCGGCTAAGGTTTGAAAAATCAGCCAGTAGCTTTACTCACTTTCAAATTATGTTTCAATGTCTTGTTTTGGTTACTTCTCTCATACTAGTGCAGAACTAATTTGCTTTTTCCGGCTAACAGCTACAAACTCTTTTTGTTCAAATGTATTAACAGGCCATTCCTTAGTATTTATGGCTGCTTTGTTACTTTCCTTTTTGCTTCTTGACTGTTTCTACCTTCATAGACTTCAAAGTACCTTCTTTCCATCCAACATAAATTGGTAGGTATTAGATTTAACGAAATGCTTCACATCACATTGACCAATAAGATGAGACATACTATCACAAGAATCACCTTGGATCAAGTAGAATCTTCATATACTCCTGGTTTGGAAGATACCAAGTACTTTTGAGTAAAATCAATTTGTGTTGCTTTTTTTTTTTTGAAAAACGTTTGCGCAGCGCTCAACGCATATTATTCATATCAAAAGAGAGAACGTCATACAGAAAAGATGGGGGGCATACCCCCCACTCAAGACCAGACATAGAATCAGCCGCCTTAGCTATCGAATGAGCAACCTGATTCGCTGATCGTTTAACAAAAGCAGTGGAAATAAACTGATGCTCTCTAAGAAGAGCTTTACAATCCTCAATGATCATCGAAAGATAGGAAGGAAACGTCTGTGTGGAGTTCAAAAAGTGGGTAATGATTAGACAATCCGTTTCCACACAAATAGGACCAAAAGAGAGACTTTTGAGCCAACTCAGAGCTTCCCGAAAACATAACGCTTCACCTAGAAGAGGATCCTGCCATCCTGGTAAAAGTAGTAGCTTGCCCGCACAATTGAGCCCGTTGCAATCCCGAATCACCATTCCTAAGCCATAACGACCAGAAGGGAGAAGTGCCACGTCGACATTACATTTAAAGTGATCCGGTGGTGGAGCTTGCCATATGGAGAGATGACTGGTGTGAATGTGGGCTGAAGGGGGGTTTTTGTGGAGTTGAGCAGTCGTCCAATCTAATAAGGCGGTGGTGGCGCGTCGAAAAATAGAGGAGGGGGCCCGGGTTTTTTGCTGCCATACAACTTCGTTGCGATAGGTCCATAAACTCCATAGAATCATGCAAGTTTGTTCCTGTTGTGCAGCTGAACCACTAAGCAGAAGTGAGGCCAACCAATGGGTGAATGTGCTGGTATGAGACACCTGCCAAGTCACATTGAAAAAACGCCAAACAGCAATAGCAAAATCACAGGTAAGAAATAAATGATGTTCGGACTCTATAGCTCCAGCACATATTGGGCAAGAGGCAATAATGTCGATATGTCTACGGCGTAGATTGGCCCGGCATGGGAGTGTATTCCGCAAAAGTCGCCAGAGAAACAGTTTAACTTTACCTGGAATGTGAAGTTTCCAAAGGTTGTCCCATGGAAAATCTGTTATTCGAAAGTCAACATTGACAGTCTCCATAGCCAGCCTATAACCTTCTTTGACCTTATACTCACCATGGTTGTTAAGGATCCACAGCCAACCATCTTTGGGCCGTGAAAGACTAAGGGGAATCTGTAATATCAACTCAGCATCACGGGGATCGAAAACTTGTCTGATGTATGGTTCATTCCATCAGGTGTCCTGAATGAGGTCAGCAACAAATTCAACTTGGGCAGTATAGGCCGATTGTATAAATGGATTCCCAGCGTCCATTAACCAAGGGTCCTTCCAAATATGAATATCATGTCCATCCCCAACCCTTCGCCGACAACCCCGAAGCAGCAAGGATTTAGCCTGATAGATGCTTCGCCAAATCTGGCTTGGGTTATTGCCCAAAGTGGCAGAAAAAAAATTAGTCGTAGGGAAGTACCTGGCTTTGAGAATGGTGGCTGCCAGTGAGGTCGGGAACTTCAGTAAACGCCAGCCCTGCTTTGCCAAAAGAGCGAGGTTAAAGTGCCGCAAATCACGGTAGCCCAATCCCCCATAAATTTTTGGTAAGGCAAGCTTCTTCCACTGTAACCAACGTAAACCTTTGCTGTCGCGACCGCCAGAATGCCAGAAAAAACCGTTCATTAAGATTTCCAGCTCTTTACAAGTATCCAGGGGGAGTAAAAAAAGGGACATGAGATAATTGGGCATAGCCTGGGCAACAGTCCTCAATAATATGTCTTTCCCTGCTTTAGATAACACCTTGGCTTTCCATCCCTGCAGTCGCTTCGTAAGTTTTTCGAGCACATACTGAAAAACATGGCGTTTGCCTCTGCCAATGATAGAAGGCATACCCAAATAGGTAGTAATCCGCGCTGTCTCCTCAACCCCCAATGCTTGGCAAATCAAGTCCTTCACTGGAGAGGGAGTATTTGGAGTAAAAGATATACCTGATTTAAGAAGGTTGACTTGTTGACCTGACGCGGTCTCATAAAGTCGCAAAATAGTTTGCAAGTGTAGCGCTTCTGTCACCGTAGCTCGTGTAAAAAAGACAGCATCGTCTCCAAAGAACAGATGAGACACTGGAGGGGCGCCTCGGGCGACTATCGTCCCATGGATGTGGCCCTGTGTCTGTGATTTGTGCAAGGTCGCAGATAAGCCTTCCGCACAAAGAATAAACAAATAGGGAGACAACGGGTCGCCTTGGCGTAAGCCGCGGTTGGGAAGCAAAGGGCCGTATTCTTCGTTACCACGCACAAAAGAATAGGAGACCGAGGTTACAATGTGCATAACCTTAGAGACCCAAACTTCATGAAATCCTAGCTTCAGCAGGATCTGCCTCAAGTACCCCCACTCAATGCGATCATAGGCCTTGCTCATATCTGTTTTCAGTGCCAATGAGCCTACTTTACCCTGGGTTTTCCGTTTGATAGCATGAAACAACTCATATGCCACAATAATATTGTCAGTGATTAAGCGGGTAGGAATAAAAGCACTTTGAGTATCGGAAATAATTTGAGGTAACACCTGCTTTAATTGGTTAGCTATTACCTAGCAGACTATACGATCGGTGACATTACTCAAAGAAATAGGCCGTAAATCTGCTATCGTCTCTGGAGCCGTTTTCTTTGGTATAAGGATAATGTTAGTTTTATTCAGCCCTGGCATAGGAGCTTCACCATTCAATGTGCGAAGGCATGCTTGACTGACATCAGTACCAACTAAGTCCCAGTATGTCTGGAAAAAGCCTGGGTTAAAACCGTCAGGCCCCGATGACTTATCAGGATGCATGGAGAACAGTGCTTGGCGGATATCCTCTGCAGAATACGAGGCCGTTAGAAGGGCATTGTGCAGAGAAGTTACTTTAGATTCCACATTGCTAAGAATTGGGCTGGGATCGCCATGTGTAGATGTGAAGAGTTGCTGAAAATAAGTCAGAAGCAAGCTTGGTAGACCTGAATCCCAGTCGATCCATTCCCTAGCAGGGTTTTTAAGCTTGGAAATAAGATTCTTTCGACGTTTGTGAGACGCCATCAGATGAAAGAATTTCGTGTTTAAATCACCCTCTGCCAGCCAGTGTTGTTTCGACCTCTGCTTCCAGTACCGTTCTTGTTGGAGTAGAAGCGCACTGTGTTGAGTTTCTAGTGCTCGCAAGGACGGCAAGTTGATAGTCGGTTGACGACGCAAGTGGGCCAGCTTTTGTTTAAGCTGTTGAAGTTGACGATGAAACTTGGACTGCTGCGAGTTGGCCCAAAAGAGGAGATCTTGAGAACAGTGATGAAGTTTGTCATGGAGAGAAGCAAGTGGGCGTTGTGACCAACCCAGACGGATTCTTTGGCGACACTCTTCTTCGACAGTCCAGGCGTTCTCGAAGTGAAAACGGCGTTGGACAAACTTCTTCACCCTAACGCCCAGCGAGAGGAAGATGGGTAGGTGGTCAGAGGAGTCGGTCTGAAGAACCGAGACACGAGCCAAGGAAAATAATAAAGACCACTCGACCGTGCCGACGGCCCTATCCAAACGCTCCCGCACCATGTCCGATTCAGATCGCCGATTTTCCCAGGTAAATCGTGAACCTTCCGCCCCCAAATCATACAAATGACAGTCAAGCAACGCCTGCCGGAAGCCCTCCATGAGTACGCGAGGATGTGAGACGGTGCCCTGTTTCTCGGAGGGGAACATGATGTCGTTAAAATCGCCGATAACGCACCAAGGAAGCGCTGACTTGGGTTGAAGTTGACGCAATAGATCCCAGCCCTTCCACCGATTATGACGTTCTGGAAAACCGTAGAAGCCAGTCAAACGCCACCGGTGAAGACCTTCAACACAGACCATGACATCAATATGGGTTGGAGAATAACTAATTAACTGGGCCATAGACTTATCTTTCCATAATAAAGCGAGACCTCCCTTGGTTCCGAGTGGATCCACTGTAAACATACCTTGAAAGCCTAACCGTTTTTGAATAGACAACATTCTGCTTTTGGGTATTTTAGTTTCCAAAAGAAAAATAAAATTGGGTTTCTTGTCGGACACAAGGTCCATTAAGGCTCGGACC